>JAURVB010000923.1:0-10014 GCA_033002965.1 Piper betle
TAGAGAAAAAAATCACCTACACCATCACCATCCACCAAATCCTCCAAAAGAGAGGGAAAAAAAAAATTCACCATCCACCAACACCTCCGACGAGAGGGGGAAAAAAATGAAGAACTTGGCCAGGAAAAGAAATATAGCCATGTGATGCGTTGGAAAGAAATATCAGATCATTGCCTTCAAATTTCAAATCAATGTATATTTTGAGATAAGTGTTCGAAACAAATCCACTCGCCATGTACTCAAGAACTTGACGAACATTGTGAATGGAACAAAGGTGTTGGTGGCCATGGAGCGAGCAGGACCCACAGTCGGAGGTGCCCAAAGACGACGGAGGGTTGGGGAGGGAAGGTGGACACGACAGTGGCGGGAGATTGGCAGGCAGTGGGAGACTGGTAGGCGGCGGGGCAGCGAGGGTCGGAGGCGGCCACCAGGGCGTAAACAGTCGGATGTGCCCCAAGATGACGGAGTGTTGGGGAGGGAAGGGTTGGACACGACAGCGGCGACGGGGCAGCGAGGGTCGGAGGCGGTGGCGGGGGGAGCAGAGGTCGGAGGCGGCTTGTGAAGGGGACATCCTTAATGTTTATCATCACATATTAATCTGGACCGTCCATGTAATCGGATGGTCCACATCAATATGTGGCGCACACAGGTTATCTACCTCTTGCTAAGGAAATCTTTTGCCATATATATATATAAAGGGACTGATTTCTGAATATATGGGTTTAAATTAGTATATGAGGCTTTTTCAGACTTTTTAGATTCTGAAAATCGTGGATAATTTCTGTAAAAAGGAGGTGGATGATTAGGATAATTAGGTACTATGGCTTTTCCCTTTCCCTTTCCCTTCCTGTCTATATTCCCCTGCAGAAATTCACAAGTAAGAAAATCAGGTAAGCTATTAGTTAAACGAGGAAAATATTCAATATCAAAGTCAAAAATAACAAATAATGCTTGCCATCTAGCAAAGATATGCTTAGACGCAAGATTCTGAACATCCTTTTCAAGGATAAATTTAGCAGCAATACAATCTATTCTTAAAAGAAACTTAGTATTTAAAAGATCATCTTAAAATTTTAAGATACAATTTACTATACTGAGCATTTCTTTTAATAGTACTATATTTAGATTGTGTTTCATTCCATAATCCTAAATGATATCTAATAATAAAAGGTTTATTATTAATATTTTGTTTCAAAATTCTCCCAAATCCAAGATCAGACACATCCGTTTCAACTATTTTTAAAGTAAAAGGATGAGGTAAGCTAGAGACAATGTATATATTTAATTTTTTGTTTAATAACTTGTACAGCTTTAGTATGAGCTTCCGTCCAAGGAAGTGGATTCTTTTTCAATCTTTGAAATAATAGTTTACAATCTTGTGCTAATTTTTTATAAAATTCTGCCATATAATTTAGACTTTCTAAAAATCTCTGTAGTTGATTTTTATCTAATATTTTATCTGGAAATTTACTAGAGAAATCTATTACCCTTTCAATAGGTCATATGTTTCCCTTTTAATATTATGTCCTAAAAATCTTATTTAACTTTGGACTAAAACCATTTAGATCATCCACCCGCCCACCACGCCCCGTCGTCCCTTCGTCCCACACATCTCGCAGCTGACCACCTCCACAGAATTAAAAAAAGGAGGCAAGCTTTGCAGGCCCATTGCGCAACAGAAGAAGAAGCGGGAAAAGACGACGAACCTGCCAACGTCCGCGAAGGAGAAGGAGAAGTCGAAGGAGGGGGAGGAGAGGCACATCTCGCAGGCGGATTTCTGGGAGCACGGCTTGGGAAGGTGCACCGCGAGCAGGCCCAGGAGGAAGGAAAGGCGTCGGCCATGGCGGCGGCGGAGGTCGTCGGCGGCACCGGCGGCGACGGGGAAGAATAAGAGCAGTGGTAGGGTTTAGGGAAAGGAGAAAAGGGGCGGCAATGGCGTGCCATTTATCACTTTTAAAAATTGGGATCCTTATAACCAACCCTAAAAAATTTTTTGCCGGGGATGTGAATAATCTGATGCTTCGATTTGGTAAACTTGCTTGAACGAGCATGAATTGGCATTTTTATTTTATTTTTATGTATAAAATTATATTTTTTTTAATCTTAAATTTCTTTTGATTAAGATTGATTTCGCCCAATACTTAGAATTCGATTTGGCTCAATCCATATATACTATAATATTCAGTGAGAACATCAGTCATCTACACCACCTTATTTCTAATGTATTAAAATCTTCAATTCATAAGCTGCCCATTGAAAATGTGAGGGTATTTTTATTGTTAATTTATTTGATTCAATCAAGTAATTCTTCTAAATGGGATTATTATTATCTTAGCAATATTCTTGTAATCTATTTGACACGTAAAACATATTCCACATCCATCTATAATGTCATTTGGTTCATATTTACCCCAAAGTTATGTGAATTTATTAAATTTAAGAGCTATGAACCATGATATGTGGGTATTTGTTAAAATATATTTTTACACACTATAGAGGATAGTGGCAAAGGGGATATTATGACTTTATTAACTCAAATAGGTGAAAGAGAAACAGTTGCATGAACTCCACTCAAGGATGGTTAAGCGATCAAACCTATCCATCCTTTTTTTTATGATACATAAAATTAAAGAAATTATTTATATTTGCATAAGCAAGAAGTATTTTTACTTAAATTTTGTCTAAGATGAATTTAAATGAGGTTATAGTACGCACTGCATCCTATGAAGACCTTGACATTTTTTGTATTTGAAACAGCCAGATACATTGGCATTATTGTTAATTGAAGTGGTTATAGATCTTCACATGATTTGTAGTTAAATTGGCCACATGCTTTGAAGGAAGATTAAAGTTGTCTATGCTGTGTAAAAACAATTTTTTGTATTTGTTTTTGTTATTAGCCGATACACATTATTTTTTCACGTTTTTCTTTTTGGTCAACACGAGATTCTTGCAATTTATTATGGCAAATACAAAACTGATTTTTATACAAAAGAATACAAATTTTGAATTTGAAAATTTTTTATGCATTATTCTACACACAAATTTTGCATATAGAAAAGAGCACTCTTTCTTCAAAAAACACACATTTAATTTATGAGTACATATTGCACTCTTCTACACACAAATTTTGCATATAGAAAAGAGCACTCTTTCTTCAAAAAACACACATTTAATTTATGAGTACATATTGCATTCTTTCTACACACAAATTTTGCATATAGAAAAGAGCACTCTTTCTTCGAAAAAACACACATTTAATTTATGAGTACATATTGCATTCTTCTACATAATTTATGAACAAAACAAACATGCCCTTCTTTCAAAATTGCACAATTCCTGCGTCATCATTCTATCACCGAACAGCGTGTGCCCAATTGTCTCGGTCATTGCATGAATGTGATATTCGTAGTCGTCTTCTCCCCTCCCTCCAGGGTTCATATCAACGTGCTTTTGGGCAGTGCACCTCACAAAAACCAATCTCTATGTGCTACAAGAACACCAAAACTCAGACTATAATATTACCTCAAACCAATAAATCCCCCGTCAAACAAAAATTTTCTACTAGTCATTTCTATGTCAGCACCAATCAGACGTCTATTTTAAAATCAGCACCCAGTCCCAGTGACAAAAGATACATGTGTAAACAAGAATTTGATCAGAAAAACTCACTCGGGATTGTAGTCTATGCAAAGCAACAAGAAACCCGTTGGCCTCTGTCACGCTTTTCGTCACTTTTTCTCACAAACCCTACCCGTTGAACGTATTGTTTTTTTCGATAGGGGCGTGTCTAGAGGCGTGTTTATTGTGGCGTTACCAAAAACATCTCGGTTGATTTGGCTTGGTGATTGAGTCAAAGAGTTCAACTTGTCTCATTCCATACTGAAATTCGCTTAAACTGTGTAAAACATGGGACTCGATAGTTGTGTAAAACATTGTGTTTTTATAACCCTAGATGCTTTTTTAAGGGTGTCGTTGGAGTGTGGTTGATTGCAATTTGGGTCGGTACTTAGATTCAAATAGATGGATAAAATTGAAGTTTGCTTAAAATGAGTATGATTTGGCATTTCATATTTTGTGTCAAAGACTATAAAAATTGGGGATTCTTGTAACCTTAATTACGTCAAAGATTCCACTTCTTTAAAGGGTGTGGTATCTTGACTGAGTTCAATTCAGCTCAAATATTCTTTGAGCCAAAATGGAGTTTGATTTGGTTCGATATATAGATTCGAAGTTCGTTTAAACAAGTATGATTCAATACTAGATATTTTATGGGAAAAATTGTGCTTATTGTAACCCTGGGTTTTTTTATTTTACATCTATGGTTGATTTCGATTTGGCTCAAAACTTAGACATTCACTTATATTTATAATAACTCAAGGCTCAGATATTTTGAGTCATAGACACTAACCCAGCAGATCTGATTGTCGCCGGCTGGCACTCTGCAGCACATCTGACCTTTTGTCTCCAGTCTAAATCTCATACTTTTTATACTATTTTCTGCACATATTAACATAATTAAATAGTTGAGATATGTAAACATAATTCGATTTAAAAAAATACATGAAATGTTACGTAATTTGATGCAAACATTTATCTTTTAAATCAACGGCTCACGTATATTACAGCGTTAAAATTTCTTCGTTTTGGGGATGTTTAAAATGAAAAAAGTTAATTTTCAAGTAGGATGGATATTAGTTATGCATGCAATAGGGGCAATCTAGGGAGTCTCAAAGGGGTGGTTGTAAAATGTGAAATGCAAAAATTAATAATAAAAAAATAAGAAGTCTTGAGAATTGATACTTGGGAGTTGAGCTTGATATTTTATTTATATATATATATATATATATATATATATATATATATATATCCGCAAAATAATATATGAGTATACACACAGGTTGGATATCAGGGAGTGATTGAAATTCAATTGGACGATTGTAACAATGAGAGATCATGAACTGGATTCAATTTACATTCTTACAATATTTGTTTTGGTGTTGATATGATTGAAGGCAAAAATCTACACCAAAATTCAAAACAACAACAGAGTACCCTTTACTAGTTAGTAGTATGATCAAATCCTTTTTTTGGCGTGATTATACAATATTAATTACAATTAGTAGTAGCCGGTAAGATGTTTCTTTGCTATGGCTTGACTTGCTTACCTTCACTCACTTACCTTAAAATAGTTGAAATTAATTTATTTAATTAACCATTATTTTTGCTCTTCACCAAGTGAAAGTGTACTTATTATACAGTAAATTGCAATACCTGTCAAAGATCATTTTGAACAACGCAACGCCCCGACAAGTCACGACCCAAACAGATATGAATTGGGGATGCAAGGACTGGGTGTGGTTGCTTGGTAATTTAATGGGCCAAATTGGATTAGTGGATCTTGGATACGTTTCCATTCATTCATATCTTGTATTATTCCATTAGGACATTTAATTCAGATCTTACCAGCTGTCGGGCTGCCCAACTTAGCATGTCACATCGGAACTTCCCAAGCTTGTGTGTGTACATATACATATACATATATATATATATATATATATATATATATATATATATATATATATATAGGGAAAAAGAAGTATGTGCTGCAGCACAGCCAAGTTAGCTGTGTCTGCATTTTATCCACCGTTGGATGAATTTTAAGGGTGGCAATTGCTTCCCAACGACCAGCGCCCGTCAGTTCTCGCCCTCTTCTTCTCACCGGCCAGCGCCCGCCGCTTCTCGCCTGCCCAACGAAGCTTCTCGTCCTGCCCATTGCCAGCGCCCACCGCTTCTTGCCTGCCCAACGCCGCTTCTCGTCCGTCAGTGCCCGCCGCTTCTCGCCCCTCCAACGCAGCTTCTCGCCCGGTTGGATTCCATCAAATGGCTGCAACTGCTTCCCGCCCAACGCCGCTTCTCACACTCTTCGCCCTGCCCAACGCCAGCGCCCGCCGCTTCTCGCCTGCCCAACGTTGCTTCTCGTCCGCCAGTGCCTGCCGCGCTGCTTCTCTCCCCTCCAACGTTGCTTCTCGCCCGGTTGGATTCCATCAATTGGCTACAACTGCTTCCCGCCCTCGGTCGGTATTCCTTCTCTGTCCCTCTTCTGTAAGTGTTTTTTTTGTGGGTCATGAATGGATTGAGATATTGTGTGGCTGTTGTTTGTCAATATGATTGGTGGTGGCCAGAGTGTCAAAGGTTGGATTTTAGGGGTCGGGGCGGGGGTGGAGGGGGATTCTGTGGACTTTGGCGTGTTTGATGGCGATTCAATGGAGCTGTGTGAGGTCGTAGCTCCATTTTTTTTGTATAATTTGGTGGGGTGAGTTAGGATGATGATTTTTATTGTCTGTTTTCCTTTTTAGTGGTGTATTTTGGATAGAGTTGTGAGATGGTCTAATGTTTGATGATGATTCAATCCGTGTGCATTTTTATTTTGTTTGTTGCAAATGAATTTAGGTATGGTCTATTTGTTGTTTTGCAACACGTTTACATGGGGGCGGTGATAGGCAGGTTGTTAAAGATTGGATTTTGGTGGGATTCTGTGGACTATAGTGCGTTTAATGATGATTGAATGGGATTGCGAGGTCAGAGCTCCATTGAAAATGGGGATGTTGAAACCTTGGATCAGGTTTTGAATCAAATGAAGACTGAGCGTAGAGTTGTTACAGAGCAGATTCTGATTATTGTGATTAAAGCTTATGGAAAGGCAAGTTTGTTTGACAAAGCTGTGAAGTTGTTTAACAGTATGAAGATTGATTTTCAGAGTAAATGAATAGTTCTATCTTTTAACACAGTTCTCAACATTCTTGTGCGGGCAAGATTGCTTGACCAGGCGTTAAGCCTTTTTCTTGTGCAAATTCAATGGGCATATCCCCAAATTTTCTAACTTTCAATTTCGTTATCAAGGCCCTATGCAGACAAGGATCAGTAGATGGTGCAGTGGAGTTTTCAGGGAGATGCGTTTTCGTAAATGCAGGCGTGACGTTTTTACTTATTCCACTCTGATGGATGGAATGTGCAAGGAAGGTAAGATTGATGAGGCAATGGCTTTACTTGATGATATACTCATTGAAGGTTGCTTTCCAACTAATGTTATATGTAACATGTTGATAAATGGACTGTAGGAAGGGAGATATGAGCAGGGCATCAAAGCTGTTTGATAATATGTTGCTCAAAGGTTGCATTCCGAAGGAGGTAACATTCAATACTCTTATTCATGGCTTGTGCCTTAAAGGTAAGATGGATAAGGCTTCCATCCTTCTGAATCAAATGGTTTTGCATAATTGTGAACCAACTGAGGTCACCTTTGGGATTATAATTGACGGTCTTGTGAAGCAGGGGTGACCGTCTGAAGCAACCAGGGTGATGCATTTGATGGAGAAACGAGGTGGTTCTCCGAATGATTTCGTGTACTCTTCTCTTGTCAGTGGCTTCTTCAAATCTGGCAATTCAGAAGAGGCCATGAAGTTGTGGAAGGTTCTGACTAAGAAAGGCCACAATCCTAATGTTGTTATATTCACTGCCCTTATCGATGGCCTTTGTCACGAAGGAAACATTGATGAAGCTCGGCGTTTTTTGCTGGAAGTGTATAGTAAAGGCCTTTCTCCATATATTCTTACTTACAGCTCCATGATAAAAGGTTTTTAAAGCAAATAGAAGTGTTGAAGCCCTTGGAGTGTGGAAAGAGATGATCGATCATGGTTGTGAACCAAATAAGGAAATTCATGATTTCTTTGATTACAAAAATTTTCAAACATACCTTTAAAAGAAGAAAATATATGTTGTGCTTATTTAAAGAGTTTTTGGGTACGGATAGTTGGCCATACACAGCGAAAATCCCATAGTTCTTATTCTCTGATATCTACAATCGTATTATTCAAAGTCAAAATGGTAACTGATAAATGTTGAATATAGAATTTGGTGGCTGCCATTTATCTTCCTTGTGACCAGATGAAATAGATATGCAACAAAATTTATGCCATTTATCTATTTTGTACAAAATTTTGATATTGTCATGCAACAAAAAGAATAACATAATTACTCATTATAAGAAGACAGCAAATTTCACATACACTAGAAGACACTATGTTTTAAATCTACAATCCGGTCAGACTACTGTTTCTACTTCCATTCACATCTAGTTGAACTGTTGGAGTATGAGAAATGCACATGATCGAAATCTGCCTCTCTCAAACCGTCCTGCTCTACCAGGATCTTTAGCAGGCGACACCATGTAATATGAGGGAAATGCCGGTTCGAAATCCCAAAAAATATTTGGTCAAGAAGAAGGATTCTTCTTCAACACCCCACAAGAGCAGATGCACTTTTTCTTGCCGATAATTAAGCCGTATAGTAGGAGCACCAGTTGGCTGATTGCAGCCATAAAATTCAGCACAGTATGACAAACAAAAGAGAGGCCCGTCCATCCATTTCAGCCAGAAAAGAGGTAAGCACCATGCAGAAAAGAGGTAAGCACCATGCAAACCGGAAAGCATTCTGATTTTCTACCATATATGCATTCCATTTTCAACCATATATCTAAACCTATCAAGGCCTTAACCACTAAAAGGACGTCTTAACGCTTATGCAAAAATCAAATTCTATGTGTTGTACACAGTATTTTGTGAATTGTCTTTACATAGCCAATCTCAAAACCTGGGTAAAAGTGGAAGGTTGAAGTTAAGGAAAAGCATGTCACTGGGAAAACTTTGTCACTTGTTCTCGCATAAATGCTAGACCATGTTCCCCCAACCATGCGAGATCACTGGATAGGTGGTAGAAGAGGAAACTTACCCCCTCCAGGTTCAACTTTGGACAGCATCAATCAGAACATTGGAGCTCCACGATCGACAACATGTTGCTCCCAGTCATTGTTGTTTTTACCGAGCTTCTTTATTAGGGCCTTGAGAAAATCTGTAGTGAATACCCAACCAAAAGAAGGTCCATCCCCTGTGGTCACACGGCTGGCTGCACAATCAGTGATTTCTCCTTCTTATAAGGAAAGAGTCACTAACAGTGCTGTAGTCGTCAAATACTGTAGCAACAAAGAGCCTCCGCAAAGCTCCCCTTTTGTACTGCTCGTTGCCCAACCTCCGCGCCTCCTTTTCTTTCAAGAGCAATCTAAATAGTTGAAAATAAGTATTCTGGCCTTTCCTTTTACTTCCCAAAGCACGCCATTGAAAATTTCCTTGTATGGGTATGAACCTGAGAGAAGTTCGTCTCCTATAACAAATACAAAAAAAGCTGAAATCAATAGCTTAAAACCCAGTTTACTTCCCTCAAAACCATAGACATAATTCTAGCGCAATCAACACTCATCAGGAATAGTTTCTATATAACAACCATCAATCGCTCTAAACATATCCAAACGCATGCAATAGATTCAATTACACAAAGAATCCCAAGCAGATTCCAGCTTCCTGCAAACAATTTAACTGGCAAGCAGTAGAAGCAATTCAGAGGCTGATAATACGGCACCTAGCATGAGAAACCACCAAACCACTTAATCCAAACATCAAACCAACAAAAGCGCCCAAAATCACTACCTCCGATCTGCAAAGATCCTCACTTTCCAGCCGCCATGCAAAAATTGACACAACAACATCACACAACGCCTCCTTCCCCAAATCAACACTCAATTCACCAGCCAACCCAGCAAGCACCAAAATCTCCGATCCAGAGCTCAAAAAACAACAGAGAAAAACCAGATCCATCGCCAACCAAAAATACCCATCAACACATCATTCACCAAGACTATAAAGACCAAAACAATAAGGAACAATACCTGTGAGCACCGGATCCATCCCCCACCGTCCCCAACCGCCGGACCAGATCCTCCATCGCCTGCACGCACCGGAGTGCCCCCTTCTTCTCCGTGCGCTCCCGGTTCTTGGCCCGGATCTCATCGAGGATCGCACAGATCTCGCCGTCGCCGCTAGGGGAGAAGAGGCCGAGGAGGGCGTCGACGTTGCCAGCGAATGCAGACCGTCGGTGGGATGGAGCTGGCGGTGGCGGTGG
>JAURVB010000924.1:0-79273 GCA_033002965.1 Piper betle
TCGGTTCACGAGCGTGAACCGGATTTGGGGTGTTACATATAGAGGATAGGAGAGAACTTAGGATATATTGGTAGTCCAAAGGGATCAGAAAAATGAGAAAATGCCAAGAGAGGCATCAGCAGAGCAGTTAGTTAAGGATGCTACTGGGTCTGCAGTCTGGTGGCTCCTCAGTAAATGCCCTTCAAAGAGTTCAAGAGAAGATATATATGGCTTTATTTAAAATGAGAGTCAACACTTATTTGCGAGATTGTTATAGATATTTTTATACTAATAACACTTGTTATTGATGTATTTTTATTATATATATAGGTAATGATCAGAATATGGATGTGCACACATATGTTAGACGATAAAATGTTAAGTATTTTTTGTTATGATATTGTGATAGTGAAACTAATGTGATGACATGCTATATGCATTGTTAATAGAACTAATATCAATGACATGGTGTGAATTCTATTTAGTAAATATGTTCAAATAATGAATATGATCAATAGATGGGTCAAGACCCAATTCATTTTAAGTCAAGACTCCACATATAAATGAATTATACAATTGAGTGAAAGTATTGTATGAATGTTTTATTAAATTAAATGAATTATACAGTTGATCTAACAAGGTGGCCCTTATTATACTTTCAAGGGACACTCTGTCTATTTTCTTTTCGGGTTTATTGATTTTTATCTTGATTGATTGGTTTAGTGTGACTTGGTTGACATGGCATTCATGTAGTATCATGTTAGGTTTTGAGCATTTTATTCATACATCCTAATAATTATCTTCCATCTTATAATACTGAGAGTAAGTCCATTCGAGTTATGTTTGAATTAGCCGACTTAATCGGGTGACCTATAACGTTCTAAGTCGATTTGAGTTAGCGATCGAAGTTAGTTCCACGTCGACATACCTGTACGTCAACCATACTTTAAAGTGTATTTTTTTTATATTAAGTTAAAACTAGACTTCTCGTTTAATTTAGTGATCATGTTTTACCATGTTAGCCCATGTGTCAACACTTATATGTATGTGTATGTGTGCTTCTTTGTATGATCTTACTAGTTACGAGTTATGATGTAGGCATGCAATCGTGAACCAAATTCAAGTATATATATATATATATATATATATGACTATGTATGATGTGGGCATGTTACCGTTGACTACATTCTTATACATGTATATAGTTACATGTATATGATTATGTACGACACAGGTGTGTTACTGTCAACTAGATTACGAGCTTATGACATTTTTTATGCTCTGTTGAATTGTTTGGGTTACATGTGGTACCATTGTGTGTTCTGGCACAATATGTATAATTATGAATATATGTATGATTTTAATCTGTCATTAAATGCTTCTATCGGCCTATGTTTTTGAAATTTATTTCAGCGAAGTTTGTATGATAATAGTTAAATTAATAACTTTATAAATTTTTAACATCGCATTTTAGTAGTGGAGTACTAGAACAATAGTGTTGCTATGACCCAATTTTGAAATTATTTCATTGGCCCCAAGTTAACATTACTTGAAATGCATTAGTGCATTAATCCAGAGTGGTAGTTGAGTACTAGAACAATTTTGCAATAGGAAAACTTAATTTCAATCTTATATTTTCTTTTTCAAGCATATATAAAAGACGACTAATGTATTAATACTAGACATATATCCATGTGATGTGTGGGATACATTTAAAACTTATTAATATAATATATATCAAGAATATATATAATTAATTTAAAAGAAATATTGTTATATTTTTTAAAATAAAACTAATGAATATTTATTTAATTTAGCAATAAGCATAGTTACATAAAAATATTGAAAATAATTTTAATTTTAATAAGTAAAAACTTTAACAATTAAAATTTTAATTTAGATAAAATTATACCTGAAGCTTTTTCTTAATAATAAATAGCAACATAAATAAATAAATAAATAAAATCCATAAAAATCTAAAATAAGAATGTATATTAAATAATCAATTTAATTGAAATAGTATAATTATTATATTTATCAATATTTTGAAATTCCTAATTTAGGAAGATTTATGCTCCAACACTTCCCTAATAAATTTTATATATATATATATATATATATATATATATATAATAACAAATTTATTTTGAGTAGCATAATTATAAATATATTAAAATTTATATCAATATTTTTAAAAATATAATTTTGGGTAGAATTACACTCTAATATTTTCCTAATAACAAATAGTAATAATAATAATAATTTTAAATTAAGTATTAATAGATCAATAAAATTATTATCGGGCTAATATTAACCGTAGTGCAAAAAAGACTGGAACGCTTCAATGATATGCACTAATATTCCAATACGAAGATACGGGGAAAACATAAAATTTGCCCCTTTAATTTTTTTAGATAACTTTACTTCACCATTAATTTGGAATGAGAACACAATTAATTTAAGATGCAAAACGCATCTATGCCACGACCCTTAACATGGGCCTGTCGCCTACTTACGACATTTCGATGATGATATGATAATATTCAGGGAACGGCCATCTTCAACGCGCCTATTAGAAAATCTAAATTCTTTATCATCAAATACGCCGGCCAAGAAAAATTGTTACAAATTAATCTCTTTTCTGTGGCGTGAGCCCCAATAGGGTTGGATTTTAGTGATTTTGTGATTTTATTTCGATCCCCCCACCACACCCACTTAATAATACAATTCTGAAAATCATGAGTTATTGTCTGAAATATACTATTCTTTACAAATTATGTTGCCGTGGAGTATACGTAATTTCAGCAATATAGCTCACGAAAGTCTTAAATATACTCTACATTTTACCGTATGCAAAAATAAATTTTTCCTGTAGTCTGGTTTACCAATTATAAAAATAAGGAGGTGAGCTAAACAAATAATCTTCTAAGTTCATATCAGATCAATCATGCACCTAGCTGCTTTGTGATGTAAACTGTCAATTGCAATTAGGTCGACTGTGGACCGATTTAGTCATGGTCATATGACCAACTTGGCATGTATTCAACTTGTTGAAGCTGAAGTGCGAAGACCAAGTTCTGCTAATCGACTTTTGGATAAGCTATGGACGACAAGAGTGAGAAGGAATGATCCCAGAAGATAGTTCGAGGAAGGAGATATCATGGGTATGCATGTTGCATTGCTCGTGTATATGCCAACAAATGGGGTTCGCAATTTGCAAGCGATGGCCCCTCGTAATTATGGAGGCTCTCATATTGTTAATCTTACAAGCTCCAATTGCTTTATCATGCTCCTTCTCCGACAGCAGCACTGTTTACAAAATTTTTAATATTATATTAATGGTTATTATGCCTAATTTATAACGGGTATGGATTATATTTCATTTGGACATTAAAAATATTTTTGTGATCAATATTTAAATAAATACCAAAAATTTGAAGTTTGGAAAATTTTAAATTAGAAAACTGGATATGAATTAAAATAATTCGAAGGCTAAAATCATATCATATTTAAAGAAGATACACAATATTATTATAGGAAGTAGGGTTGACCCGTACAATACAATACTTAAATTTATAGTCACTAAATAAATACTTTGTTTGAATTTGATTAATCCCCGAGATATCATACATAAAAATGTAGTCTCACATATCATTCTTACCAAAATGATAAGCGACACATAAGTTTCTTTGGTCTTTAAGCCATTGTAACAACCTAATTTAAAATACAAATTAATGGGTTAAATCATCTTTTCAAAAGGGATTAACTAAGTCAAAAATATATAACTTATCTTCACTTATAAAGAAGATCATACCCCAATAGGAATTAAACATGAAACTAAATTAATAAATCACTCACCTTTACCTACATTATCCGTTACTAGCCCTAACTCACAACATTTTTTTACTTGCAACTAATAGCTTACCTAACGTCCTTAATACATTCTTCTATATAATACAAGATTAAGAAAACTGTTTACATCAACTACATTGTAAGACGTTAAATCTGTTAACAGAAAGCAACAAACGAGCATAAATAGAACTATGTAACTATGTTTAATTTGATCAAATAATAAAATATTGAACATCATACCATCAAAACGTTATATTACCA
Organism: Piper betle; assembly: GCA_033002965.1. Classification (NCBI taxonomy): domain Eukaryota; kingdom Viridiplantae; phylum Streptophyta; class Magnoliopsida; order Piperales; family Piperaceae; genus Piper; species Piper betle. The sequence goes on from JAURVB010000924.1 coordinate 4,093, forward strand.
CAGGAACCCCAAAACTAGAAATATAGCAGAAAAATAAATTTTCATTGTCTTTTTGCAAAAGGAAAAAAAATTACATTCGAACATCTGCCGGTGTCATTTGATGAGTTCAAGTTAAAATAAACTCTCACATCACAAAGGTGGAGTAATTTTCTCCAGTTTGAGAAAAAATTACAGTATATAATTTAAGGAGTTAAGACATTTTGAGAAGATATTCTTAATCTGATACTCAGCAATATCCTTGTGTTAACGTCCGTTATTTTATTTTTGGATGTAATACGTTTGTGTGTCGAGCATCTTTTAAAAGTAAAACCTTTTCACTAACATAGCAATAATCGATAGGTATATTCTTTATCCTCAAAAAAGCAAGGAGATTAAGAAAAAAATGTTGAAGAAATAGGAAATGAAGTGAACTCAAGTTGTCATAATTCAACACAATATGGACCCCTAACTGACATTAATGTGAAATTTTAATCAAGAACAAAATATGACAACTTGTTATTCAGCCATTTTAATTTTCATTACCAAGGGTGAGCATTCAGTTCAGATCAACCGAACCAAATTAACCTAATTTCACTTCGCGACCAAATTTCATAACCGAACCCTAAAAAATTACTCTCAAAACCAAGCGAACCAAACCGAAATATTTCAGTTAATTCAATTTGGTAATAGAATAACTAATTACATCATAGATTAGAAAAATAAATAAATTTATTTAATTAAAATTATATCATTATTTTTGTAAACATAACTATATAATAAATAATTTTATTTATAAATCATATTAAATAAATAATATCTAATCATAAAAATATTATGCCTTCATGATAATTAACATAAAATATAAATTTTTGAATTTTTTTTTAAAAAGTTACGTTAATTTGATTAATTTGAAAAACCCAAACCTAACTATTATGTTAGCAAACCACAAAAACCGATCACTTAAACCTGGTTATTTGCTTTACAAATAACCACAAAAATTAAGTGAGAATAATTATATAAAAAAATGAGATTAATTAGTCCAAAAGAAAATTGAAGTTAGGGCCCAATAAGGCAATAACTATGTCCTAAATAGGAACTATAACTCATAGTAAGCTATATGAGGCTGGTATATAAGGCTCACACAAACCTCCCCAATGGGATGAAGCATACTTGAATTCATCTCAAGATAAAAAAGAAGCTTATAAAACTTCACTCCAACAACAAAAATATTCAATATTAATGATATACATACTTCATCCCTATACTTGTCAACTGACCCATTTATCGGAAGGAATTCAATGACAAAGAATAGCACATTTCGGAAAACAAAACTCTCAACACTCAGAAACACGTTCAAAAATCTGTTGAGAAAACAATTAGAACAAAATAATTCTATTATAACTTATAAAAAGTTCATGCAATTTTCCTCATGGAGTATGGACGTACTAATCGGAAACACAACTCCGAAAATTGAATATCCTTATAGCCGATAACACATTGGACAGAATGATCAATCATAGATATCGACATCCAGAGATGCACCCCATAGCTTATAATAAAACTATTACCTGCCTAAAGAATGAAATGCATCGCACCCTCAAAACATAAAAGTAAATACCCATCTTTATAAAAAGATGAAATAAGAACTTGATGCAGCATGCTCCACTATGGGTTTAACCAAGAGAACATTTTTGGCGAGGTTGGTAATCTAGCTGTGAGAATTTCAACTCCAGTGTCCGTGACCTGCAACCAGAGAGAAAAATAAATTTGCTGAGCAGCACTGCCACATGTGTGTATGAAAACACTAAGTGTTTGTGTCATCTACCGAGCAGACGTTGAAAATATAGCAGTTCTATGGACTTTCTTATAGCTGCTAGCATACGATAACTTGCAGGTTGCTGCAGCGTTGGACAATATCTTATGTTTACAGTTTTCTAGTTATATTCAAATTAAAGTTGCCTTAGATAATCTTTTAATCAGTCTATTTTTAATCCCTGATTATATATTATTAACCAGGGGTATTTTAGTCATTATTTTCATCATTACATATATTAGTTACTGTAGATGACTTAGGAAGGGTGTATTAGTCTTTATGGTTTTGTTTAATTAAGGTTCGTGTCATATATAAGGGAGGCGTCATGTATTTTTACAATGACTTGATTGATTAGTTGGAGTATTTTTTTATCCACCTGCGTGGCCTTCTTTGTTGTTCCCTTCAAGTTTGTTCAAACTTGATTATTAAAGGTATATAGGGTTCGTCGTTGAAGCCTATAAATCTAGTTATCAGATTCCTAAACCAGAATTCCATAAATTGGTATTCAGAGCCTTAGGTTTCTCTTGTGTTTTTGCACCACCACTTTCATCCAATTTGTTTGCTTTTCAGCATCACAGATTGTGAATTACCCTCCCACCTCCACCTCAAACACTGTTTGTTGCTTCAAACAACTCAAATACCCCCGGGCCTCAAAACTTACAAGGCGACATCTATTTGGGGTTTGCTGTTCAGTTTTGTGGCTGCTTTTGTTGACATCGAATTTTTCTTTCAAGGCGACATCAACAATCAGTTTTCCGCAGCAATTTATTGCCAGACGACACATTTGTTCAGATTTCTTTGGGCGACATCAATTGCTGGTTGGGTACTACAAAGCAACGTCAGCTCTTGGATTTGTTAAGATTTACATCAACCAAGGCGACAAATCTTTGGTGGGTGTCCTTGGTTTTATAAAGTCCATCCAAAGGCAACACCATAGCAAGAATTCTGTTATATTTTGCCACCAGGTTTGGCTGCCCAATTGATCTGTTATTTGTTTAACATTACTGATTTCAGTATCATCTTTCACAACATCAAGAATTGGCCTTTATTGTCACTTCCTACCAATGACAATTGTATCTTCTTGTGGCCGACTTTAAGAGCTGTTTTGTTATCAATAACACTAACACTGCATGTGGCTGGTGGCATTAACATATATAAACCCTTATATGCTCATCTAGACTTATATATTGTTTTGAGATTCTCTTTGGAAAAAAGGTGGATCTGGGGGTTATATAATTGGCTGCAAATATCTCTTCAGTTTGGTATGACATATTTAAACACTATTATTGGTTATCTCCTTGATGATTAATTTGCTGAAATTAGTTTATTGCGGCCACGTGTTCTCGGTGATTAATATATTTGATCATGGCTCTAAAACTTCATTTCTGATTATTACTTTAAGATGGATTATTCAGATTGTGATATGACTCAATTCTCTTACTATGAGCATTCTTGGACTTTGGAAGATGAGTTACACCACAGTAAGTTTGAGACTCCTGTACTATTGAATGGATGCATACTTTGATTATTAATCATCTAATTCCAGGCAAATTAGTTTTACATATTTATCGCACTCCACGTCCATATTATGTCATCTTATCTTATAATCATGATTATTTTGAGGTTTCTCATATGTGTGCCTTTATTCTCAATATGGGGACTTTTAGTCAAGTTGTTTGGTGTGATATTGTGCCTACATCTGCATGTCATATTGTCATAGGTTCTCCATGGTGTAACTATAAAAATGATTAGTATTATTTTTCTCACAATTAGTATTCTTTCTTTTGGAATAGAAAGAAATATTGTCTGTTATCTCCTTTGCCAAATTATATTCTGATTGACGAGCCTAAGGATGATTTGAAGTCTCTTCGTTATTCTAAGGATACATTTGATATGTTCAAAGAATTTGATGATTTGATATCTAAACCTGAACCACCACCTCCACCGGCTCAAGTCTCTCTAGATCTTGCACAAGTAAATGAAAATCAGTATGTACTTATTGTCAACAATTCAATTGAAGATACTTCAAATATATGTTTTGAAGATGAAATTGTGGAAACCCATGTGTTAGATAATTGTTTTCATTCTATTTCTTTTAAAGTGGATACACTTGAATGTACAAATACTTTCGTTGAAGAGTCGCAAGGGGAATTTGCTGAATTAATTGTTATAAAAGAGCTTGAAGCATCTCCATCCTTATTGCATAAAGTTATCAGAGTTCCATCTAAACTCGAAGCTTTATCTAAACCGGATTTATTGATTGAAGAGTCATATGAGGATCTACATTATCGAGATATTATTTATGATCATTCAAAACTTCTGATTCAAAAGTTGATTTGCAATGCTTGGATTTAACATTATTAGAGTGATTGGATGAATTCTCTCTCAAATGCAAATTTACTATTAGCCAAAACGTGAAGCTGTAAATTCGAGGACAAGTTTTTTTCAGATAAGGGGAACTCATAGTTCAATTCATCATTCTACAGTGCAAACAAGATTTCTCATGGTCTTCTTTTAACAGATTTTACAAATGACGTCCTTCATAACTTAAAGGACGAATTCTTTTCAACATAAGAAAATTGACAATATCTTATTTTCATAGTTTTCTAGTTACATTAAAATTAAAATTTCCTAAGATAATCTTTTAATTAGTCTATTTTTAATCCCTGATTATGTATTATTAATCAAGGGTATTTTGGTCATTGTTCATTACATACATAGCTACTATAAACGACTTAGGAAGGGTATTTTAGTCTTTATGGTTTTATTTAATTAAGGTTTATGTCATATAAGGGAGGCACCATGTATTTTTTATGATGACTATTGATTGAATAAAGTTGGAGTATTTTTTTATCTACTTGTGTCGCCTTCTTTGTTGTTCCCTTAAAGTTTGTTCAAACTTGATTATTAAAGGTTTATAGGGTTCGTCATTGATGCCTATTGATCTAGTTATCGGATTCCTAAACCAGGATTCCATCAAGCGTGCAGGGCTGCTCATGGCAATCCTGTGGTCAATGGTCGGCCCATGGTAGAGGCCCAGACATGCATGCAAGTAAATTATTTCTCTACCAAAATTGAGCTACCTTTTCTTAAAGACGTATATCTTTTTTAACAATTCAGGAAATTAATTGGACTTCATGCCCGAGTTATGAAAAAATCGAAAGAATAACATTTAAAGAATAGCTTATGAACAGTATCCTACCAGAAGTGTGTGTTCAAACTGAGCACTACGCTTGCCATCTGCAGTGACTGATGTCCATCCATCGGGCCACATTCGATCACGCCAAACTCCTACAGAAACTTGTGATTTGAGTGCATTTACCATTAAAGAATAATGGACACAATTTTCCTCGTCAACCTATTACAGACCACCATTAGATAGATGTATGAGGTGCGAACAATACCTGCATTTATCATCGGTTCAATAGTAAAAGTTTGTCCTGCTTTCATTACACCAACTGCTTTGTTTTCTAAGACAAGTGAAGGAAAAAGAACGAGTATTCCAGAAGAAAGTCCAACACAATGTCAATTACCTTGTATCTCTAAATTAATTTTATCAAATATTTTCCTGTCTTGATCTTTATTAGTTTCCTTCTATGATATCACTCTAGGAAAGATCATAATATGAAAAGCTGTCAAATGGATACTAGCATAATGGGGTATATTCGGGGCACAATGGAAAAGCTCGCCAATGCCGTGCCCACAGTATGATTTCACCTGTTTTAACAATATATAATATTTAGCAAAAGCAACAATGGGAGTCCACAACGAAAATATTGAATTTTGAATGAGTGATAATGTAAGAGTTACCACAGACAAGCCTGACATTGATGCATGGCGACTGATGACTTCTCCTACCTCACGAAATCTAACACCAGGTTTAACTTTTAAAAAAGAAAGCAAAGAAGAAGATGAATGAGGAGAAATAGTCCATCTGTTTCAACAACCGGTAATAAGCATGAAGAGATGACGAAGTGCAAAAGTCAAGGCCTGTAATAAATTTAAACAAGCACCTATGGAAATAGCTTTCTCCAAGCATTCGTATGTACATTGAACCAACTGTCTAGATGATTCATCAACATTACCAACAAAGTAAGTCTCATTAAGATCCCCTGCATATATACCCACGAAATTGGTTTATCTATTGATCAACACACAGAATGAAGTTATGAACACAATAGAAGAGAGCCAAAAACCAAACACAATTCTCACCATGAACACCTTTGTAATAGACAGTTATATCAACATTGACTATATCACCATCCTCCAGCTTTCTGTGACATTAAATTGAGATCAGACTGCTCATAGTAGATCAAAGGAAGGTGAAATGGTAACACGTAAAACAAGGTTGATATTAAAAAAATATCCTTCATCATCAAGTTTGGAACCTGGCATCCGGAATTCCATGACAAATAACTTCATTAACTGACCTGTGACAAAAAGAAGGATTTTAATATGCTATTTTACACAGAAAACTACATTTTCAGGATGTAAAACATAGTAAAATAAATGAAATTCCTACGTGCAACAAGATTTTGGGAAGAAATGATAGTTCAAAGGTGATGGGTATCCACCTGCACCATAAACAAGAAGTGGCTTAAATACCTCAACATAACAACTATCAATAGCTTTTTGGAGCACCTAATAACCAACGTACATGAAATGAAAGGTACAAACTCCTAGAAAGGGGAAATGAAGCAAGCAATACAACGCCATGGAATAAACTAAGCAATACAACTCTAGTAGATAAATTGAATTTTTCATGTCAAACACAAAACATATGGAAAAAACGTGAATGATAGACCAATAATCAACAACAATAATCTAATGCTGCTAGAGGAGTACAACTTCAACATCGTGAATGATAGACCAATAATCAACAACAATAAGGATGTAAAAAGATATAATAAAAAAATATTGCAATAATGTGATCAACCAACTTAGGAACCACATTACAATGAAGCACACACAAAAATTTATGAACTCAGTCACTGAAAACAAAATCTAACTCTTCACAGTCAATCATTATCACAATTATCATCCATCTAATTTCAAAATGATTGGGAGAGCGAACATACATTACTTGATGTATGACATCTACAGTTATCGAGGAGTCACTTCTACACCACATATCAACGAGACACTTTTGAATAAATATAAGAGAATATGAGGAACTTATGGATGTATTAATTGATTATAGTGTTTTGTTTGCCTATAAAATAAGGCTTCCTCATTGTATCAAGATATGTGCTTGAGTTGAAATGAATTGAGAATTGGGCAAGAGCCATTTATTTACCTTCTGTTATGTAGGACTAGTTGTTAATTTAGAAAATCCCATGGCAGTTTGCATCAGCTACTTCTCTCAATAAAGACCACTCTATCACATTGATATGGTCCACAACAAGATGAAGGGAGAAAATAGGATCTGTAACCCAGATCTCAAATAATTGGAACCTATGGAGAAAAAAGAAGAAAGAAGGCTACCATATTTCTTCAAGGCCTATAACAAAAGTATTTATAGGTTTCATGAGACTTGCAAAATAAGTAAAGTACCGAATAAAAGTCAAACCAAATAAGAGACTAAAAATCCAAAGAAATAGTAGAATATGACCTAATCAAAAATAAAATCTAAGAAAAAAATTTTGAATTACTTATACAGCAGCATCTTAACAATGATTATGATTATGATAATTAGACTCTTAGCAATCTGTCATTGCATTTGAGAGCTATCACAGAAGAATTTTCCTTCGAGCTGAAAGGAACGTAGGACCACACTGAAAATTAAAACAGAAAATAACATTAAGCTAAACTCAAAAAGATTGCATGAACCAAGGAACTGGGATCCTCAACGCTCACACAGTTGGTTGAGGCAATCTAGAAGGTCAGTCATTGAAGCAACAAGAAAAAGACTGGCAGATCAAGTTGTGAAGGATACTGAATGCAATGGGAATCAAACAAGCAGCAATTAGTTTGGCAGAAACACCAAAACTTGACAAATGGCAAACAAGTGGCAAGGTAAGACAGGTGCCAGGATGATGCACAGTAGCACTGCAAGCTACTGTGGCAGTGTGAGATGATGGGGGATATCAATCATCTACCAACAACATATAGAAACAGTACTTTTCCTGGTCGCTAAGGACAGTGATTGAAGTTGTGTGGAGGCAGATGAAAGCTGCCAAGGCAAAGCAAGCAATTTTGCGAAACGCTGATGGTAAACAATAGTCGTGTCATGAAGAATAAGCAACCAAAGAATAGATTATTTTGGATCTTATAACTAATTTAAAAAGAAAACTTGAGAAAATATGCAGACAACAAATGGAAAAAAAGATTAAAATATACATACAATGTCTAACCCTAAAATTCTTGATGGAAATGGGCTTAAAAGTAATTATAACAATTTTTTAAACATGAAAATAAAATCCCTAAACTTGAAGAGAATAAATGCTAAAGGAAGATGATATCACAACCATTAAAGTAAATATCAAGTAGCTCCCTTACTTAATAGCTTGAACTTCTAGAACAAGTAGTTAGACCTTTTAAAATTTATATGGTATCAAAGCTAAAGGGCACGGGTTTGAATCTCATTGGCAAAATATGCCCAAAACAATAATAACTTGCCCCAGGTTATGTCCAATGGACTATTTTCCCTGTATTTGGCCACGTGTTAAGCCATAAATTTGTTTGCATGCGTGGAGTGTTAAAATAAATATCAAATAGTTCACTTTCCTAATAGTTTGTACTTTTGGGACAAGTGGTTAGACCACCTAAAATTTATAACCATTCATGTTTAGATTATTCTACATGGTACGCGAGCAACGATAATAGGAACCTATGAATCCAAGAAGTGAACTGTTTATAGTCAGTATTCTAGTTCCGGTTTTAATTTCTATCCTTTCACCTCCTTCTATTCTTGTTTTTCCCTTCCCTATCATGACCAACGGAAAAACAGTAGCTGTTTCTCCAGACAACAATTCCTGATCCATTGCTGAAATACTTAGTGGTACCTCCATTACTACCACTAAGCTACACAGAAAGAACTTTCTCCGATGGTCTGCTGCTATCCTTTCTAATTTCCAAGAAGAAGCTGAAATATATACAAGAGGTGTCACCTAAGGCTTCTGGTTCAAAATGGACAGAGGAGGATGCCCAGGTCCATTCACGGCTATGGAATTCAATGGAACCACACATCAGTTCAGATGTGATGCTGCTTGATTCAGCTCATGCTGTGTGGCAATCTGCATCTCAAACTTGGGCTGATGACACCATTGTGCAGAGAATCTATCAGATTTGTGAGGAGGTCTTCCTTTCGAAGCAGGGTTCAAAGTCTCATACTATATCTTTGTCAAAGTAAGATGGGAGGAGTTAAATATCTATCAACCTTTATCCAAATCTGTTGAAACCAAGAAGAAACAGAGAGAAGATCTAAAGGTAGTGTCTTTCTTAACTGTTTTATCATCAAACTATGCATCAGCAAAAGGCCAACTCCTTACAAGTATTGAACTACCAAGTCTTAATGCATCCTTATCTTGGTCTGAATTTCTTCTGAGCCTAAGGAACCTGTAGAGGTAATGGATAATTCTGCTAACTCGACCATCTTCCACCTCTTATAGAAGAAGAGGAAGAGGTCCAGGTTCAAGTGCAGCTAGGGGCAGAGGCCGAATTGCATTTCGAAGGGAAGAAAGGTACCATTAACTATAGTCAAGCACGTGGACACCCAAAAGAAAAATGCTGGTCCAAACATGGGAAGCCTGAATGAGCAAAGCAAACAGCAAATTCCTCTACACTGGTCAAACAAACTACTGATTCAGCTGAGAGTAATAATCCTCCTGCCACAGCCACTGTTACTCTAAGCCATGAAGATTTTGAACATCTTCTTAAGATGACTCACCAAGAAGAATTCACGTTACCCTCTACTTCAATTGCTACAGTAGGAATATCTGTCAGTGACTCACCATTAAATAACTCATGGCTTATAGATTTATCTGCTACAGATCATATGGCAGGGAACTGTCATTCATTCTCATCCTTTAAACTGTTTCCCAAACCTATTGAATGTGAGTCTTGCTGATGGAAGTTTTACTATAGCAATTGGAAAAGGAAGTATATCTCTTACATCTGATCTTACCCTCAAAGATGTTCTACTTGTTCCTTCTTTTCCAACAAATCATATATTAGTTTTTGAATTGACTGTGTATAATAATTGCCAAGTTATTCGTACCTACTCAATGTTTATTTCATGATGCAACAACAAAGAAGCAGATTGGGTGTGGCTTCAGTAGAGGACAGCTTTATTACCTCCAAATAAAGCAGCCTGTAATCTCCGAAGTATAAGTCTCCACTCTCATGTCAACTACGCTATGCAGTGACATGATCAATTAGGTCATCCCAATCTAAATAAACTCAAGTTGTTAGCCCCTAGATTAGTTAGTGAATCTCGTTTTAATTGTGAGACATGCCAATCATCAAATCATCATAAAGAGTCTCACCCTAGTCAGTCAAACTCCAAATCCTATCAACCATTTGAACTTGTACATTTAGATGTATAGGAACCATTTAATGTTCCAAATGTTAGAAATTACAAATACTATGTATTGTCTATAGATAACCACACACGAATAGCATGGTTGTATTTGCAAAAGGAGAGGAGTGAGGTGCTCAAATGTTTTCAGCAATTTTGCAATGAAACAAAGACTCAGTTTACTGCAGTTCTCAAAGTCTTTAGATTTGATAATGTACTTGAATTTCTATCTTTTACTTTGCAAAATTTCTTTCATGACTAGGGCATCGTTCATGAAACCTCTTGTGCTCATACACCTCACCAAAATGGTGTATCAGAATGAAAGCAGAAACACCTCCTTGAAGTCACTTGATGTTTATACCCCAACATGTCTGTTCCAAAATTTAATTGGCATGAGGACCTACAGACAGCTAGCTACCTCATTAATCAAATGCCAAATTCGATTATAGACAATAAAATCCCATACTCTATCTAACATCCTAAGAGACTTCTACATAATGTTAAGCTGAAAGTGTTTGGAAGTACATGTTTTGTTTACCTTCACACAAGTCGAAATGATAAACTTTCTGCAAAATCAATCTGAGTGTATATTTCTAGGGAACTAACAAACTCAAAAAGGGTACGGTTGTTATAATCCCTCAATGACAAAGAGGTTTGTTACATCAGATATAACCTTCTGTGAATCATGTCCATATTATCCTCTTAAAAACAAATCTTCTCATGAGTCACCTGTTCTAAATACTCCTCTGCCAATTACAGTTTTTGACTGTGAAACTAAGTCAACATAGCATTTAAAGAGTCCTTGAGTCTGCTCAAAAACTAAACTTGTTGTAGAAAACCGCAGGTATGCTAGTCCACCATACACTTACCAAAGAAGAGGTAAAGAGCTACAACCTACTGCTGCTACAAACAATCATCTTCCAACTGTTGCTCAAGTAGAACTTTATCCACTTTTGGAAATTTTTCCTTCAACCTAGCATCTACTACCATCCCCTCAAACCATCATGAAGCCATGTTACATGATGAATGGTACAAAAGCTATGGAAGAATAAAATACAGCCTTTAATAAAAATGGTACTTGGACACTAACAAATTTACCTGTAGGCAAGAGAGCAGTAGGGTACAAGTGGATTTATGCTTTAAAATTAAAAGCAGATGGTTCAATAGATAGATACAAAGCAAGATTGGTAGCTAGAGGATTCAATCAAACCACACGTGTGGATTATGAGACATTCTTCCCAGTTGCAAAATTAAATTTTGTTAAACTTATTATGTCACTTGCAGCAACATTTACCTAGGAGTTGCATCAACTAAATGTCAAAAATACCTTCCTTTACAGTGGCTTGCAAGAAGTATACATGATGCAGTGACCGGGGTTGGTTTCGTTGAGGGGGAGTTCACCAAGGTTTTTAAGTTGATAAAATCTATCTATGGACTGAAATAGCCCCCTTGAGCTTAGTTTGAAAAATTCACTGGTATTGTCATAGACTTAAGGTTTACCATGACTAGGGATGGGTTCGGGGATCCAATATGGCCATATTTGAATCCAACCCGAATCCAAAATTCTGAACCCAAATCCGGCCCGAATCTGAAAATCATATCCATTGTGTTAACGACATCCATATCCAACCCGAATCCGCATAACTCGTATCCAACTAGATTGACTAAAATAATAAAAATAATATAAATTTTAATAAAAAAACTTATTGAAAATAATAAAATATATAATTTTAAAATATTTTATAAAATATCACCTATTCGGAATGGGTCAGATCAAATATACTACAAGTCCATCTCCGAATCCGAATATAACCCCAAATCCATATCCAATCCAAATATTTTCAAATATACTATATATCCAAAAAGCCTAAATTTAAATCCGATCCAAAACTTTGGATTGGATATAAAGGGGTCGAATTCGGATCGGGTTCCCAGATATCCAATGTCCAAACCCATCCCTAACCATGACAGTTACGGACTACTCTTTGTTTGTCAAGAAAACTGCAATTTGCTGTGTCTTGCTGATTGTGTGTGTAGATGACATTCTAGTGACAGGTAATGATATCAAAGAAATTGCTAAGACTAGAGGCATTGCTCTCAAAGCTACAAATAAAAGTCCTCGGTCACTTGCAATACTTCCTAGGAATTGAGGCATTAAGACAACCTCAAGTTATAGTCCGATGTCAAAAGAAGTACGCACTAGACTTGCTCAAAGACACTGGATTATTGGGAGCTAAATCTGCTGAAACACCTATAGAAACATCTCTCAAGTTACAGCTTAATGTGGGTGAGCCACTAGAGGACAAAGTCAAGGTATAGAAGATTAGTAGGAAAGCTAATCTATCTCATTGTCACAAGGGCTAACATGTCATTTGACGTAAATCCTAAGATATTTGAAGAAATATCCTGATAAAGGCATGTTATACAAGAGACGAAATGATATAGATTCACTACAAGTACATGGATTTATTGATGTATGGAAGATGATCTGCAAGTGGCTATTGCATAAGCTTGGGAAGAAATACGATTATATTGAAAAGCAAGAAACAGAATATAGTAGTTCAATCTAGTGCAGAAGTAGAATAGAGAGCTATGGCAAAGGCCACTACAAAATTAATTTGGGTAAAGATGTTAGAAGAGTTAGGGTTCAAGATCAACATGCCTATGCAGCTGTGTCATGACCATACAGCTGCCATTCATGAAAAGACAAAACACTTAAAGGTGGATTGCCACTATATGAGAGATAAAGTGAAGGAAAGAGCCAATGATTTGAGGCACATGAATACCAAGACAGACTGCAGACATCTTGACAAAAGCATTGCTAAAGAATCAACGCAAAGAGTTACAGCCCAAAATATGTTTGGATCTCTCCCTCTCGAATCTTGATGGGGAATGTTGAGATAATAGGAGTATATGTTATATAGGTTACTCTAATGTTAGCATATTAGTTTTACTGTCTTAGATAAGAGTTTTGAATTTTAGTTCTTCACACTCCCCATAAAATAGGGGGTGGTTGTACCTAACTTGTAATTATAATAGTGAGTTGTGGAGCGTGAAAGGCTGATTGATTCACCTCCTTTCTTCCTAATTATTTTGTGATGAGTTCATGTTTAGATTATTCAACAACCACAAAATAGACATGGCAAAAGGTGAAGTAAATAGAGAAAAAACAAGGCATTTTCAACTCTATTTAATGATTGGGAGGACAATGAAATTAGTAGAGGAGCGATCGAGAAGGATGATGGAAGGAAAGGATCCCAAGCAAACACTTCATCAACTACACCTCTGCAAACAACCTAAAGTTTTTGTGACACTGATGGATTGACTCAAATTAAAAGAATAACTAAGAAGCAAGCTAATCAGGGCAATAATAAACTTGGAAAAAAAATTAGAAGAGAAATGTAGAAAAACAACAATCTGTTATTCCAATAGTAAAAATAATCAAATCCCTCATCATCTCAGAAGTCTTAAAATATACGCAAATCTTTTGATAAGTGTCTTTTTATTTTGATTTTAGATGTACTTTGAAGGTTGTTGCCCGCTTTTTGCATTTTTTTTACCCTATGGGACTTTAATGAAATTTTACCTTCTAAAAAAGTGATGATGGCAAAATTTAAGACTTTAGCCTAACCCTAAGCACTCTTAACAGTATTGGAACAGAAATACTATTTAGTTTTAATTAATATGCAAAAAAAATCCCTACAACTGTAAAATTTAGAAACTACCCTAAGCTCAGATGACTCTACATAGTAAAAATGAGCCGTGAAAAAGGTGAGAAAAATCAGACATACTTCAAAATGATATCTAAACAAACACTACCTTGGTAGTTGGTACTTCACAAATAAGTACAAATGAAACCTTCACGAACGTTGAGATATACAAGACATCATACAATTAAGACAAGTGTATTATATGAGCTTATTATTTCAAAGAGAAGTCATGAGAAACTGCATCCTAAGAGAACCAGTCCATTTAGTAATTACCTGCAGCAATGGTAGCCTGATGAACTGCTTCATCGATTTCTTCAGTTGTCACTCCAGGACGAATCATACGAGCAGCCACATCCAACACCTCCCTAGCAATCTGGAAAAGATAGTTACCCACCAAAATAGTAGGAAATTCATCACAATTTCATATTGCACAATACATTATAATGGGTATTTAATTAAGACCCTCCTTAGGTTGTCAAGAATGAGAAACTAGATCATTTTAGGCAAAACTATATGCATTATCGTAAAATACATACCCGACAAGTTTCCCTCATTTTTTCAATCTGCTCTTGTGTTTTGATCTAGAGAATCCAGTACGATCATGAATGTCAAACCGAAAAACCAGTGTTTTGAAAACAAACTTTACCCTTAACTATCTTACAACTTATACCTCCACAATCCTCTGCAAATCACTGTTTGGCTCAATCTTTGGAATTCCCTGCCATTTTCAAAAGCAATCAGAACTAAACACACTAAATTTGAAACAGATCACAGTGCCCTGCCATTTCTCTACCCTGGAAAAATGCATGGCACTTGAACAGTCACAGACAAGAAATAAGGAGTAAGACATCTGATAAAAAGCTTCACTTCAAGATTCAGCCTACAATTTTGTAAAACTAGCCAGCAGACTATGCGTATGATAACTTAACCAGCTTAGTTGGTCCCAGTTTTCCACACAAAAAGACTACTTCTTCAAGGAACCAAATGTGATCATTGTGATAACCTAATTCAAAACATTTTTCAAACCGTGCATATTCTCAAATGTCTAAGTTCTCATTTTCTATATGAGTCTTGAAAAAACACAACACCCAGTGAAATCAGGCACTAACATGTATGCATCAATAGGCCAAGTCAACAGGAGAAAGAATTGAATTTATCATCTAATAAATTAAAACTAAGGCGCCTGATGACTGAGCATCCTATTTATGGGAGCCTATTTCATGTTTTCTACTAATATTTAGGAGCATGGCTTGCCGTATCGGCTGGATATCTGCCGGATTATAGGTGTGACAGCCCGCTAATATAAAATTTACAAGCAAAATCAATGTTCGGCAATATTGCCGATATCCCGACTTAGGGGATATCCCTGCACAATGAAGAATATTAGTACTCTTCCACCTACTCAGCTTTCCAGGAAGAAAAGCCATTAAAATGAGAAACTTTTAGGAAACTAAACATTGAAGGCAAACTATAAAGGTGAATTGGATGATTCAAAGACTTCTTTCATTTTTTATTACAAAGAGAAGGAAAGCATGAAGAAACACAAGATGTGAAGGAAGTCATAGAGAGGAATCCAGAGGGGTTATATGGACCCACATCAAGCATCTTCATTTTATTGAAGTTATGTATCCTATTTGAAATATTTAAGTTAGCAGTGTAATTGCATGATTATAAGTGTGTTTGTGACCATGCTTAATGCAAAATTGTTATAGTTGCAGGTTTATGAATCAAAAAGCAATAGAATAATAATCCGCATCATATAATAATATGTTTATAAGGACTACGTTTTTTAAAAATTGTCGGAGATATGCTGATATATCTCCGATATCTCGGCCAACAGGACGTCCGGAATAAAATCAAAATCTAATATTGGAAACCATTGCTTAGGAGTGTTTAATTTAAGTGTTTCTAGATGCCTTAAAAGTTATTTCTTAATCTTACTTTCAGTCTTATTTAGTTACTTTCCTACTAGAAGTTTTAAGTCATATTTAAGTCTTATGTTTCTTCTAGAACTAGTAAGATACTGACATCTATAGATATAGCATTGTAGGCCTTTGAGACACAAAGATAAAGTTCAAAATATTGAAGATTTTTTTGTTCTAATTTGTTTGGTTTACTTATATCTTTCATCTTCTAATTGGTTTATTCAATATTAATTATCGTCCATTTTGCTAATCATTATAAGAGGAATATTATTGTCAACATCCGCTCAAAGAACACGCATATATGTATCATATTTCTCTAATTGCCAGCTTCTGGCGCTTATCATCCATAGTAGAACCCATCACCATCCTATGGAATTTCTAAAGAATAAAAACATTGTAGAAAGAAAAGTCAAAATATTTTGAAGTTCTTGAACTTGGTTATTTTCCTCTTTTTATCATATGATGCATCAACAAAAGGCAAAGAAATTCCATTTTCAACAAACTCATGCATTCATATATGGGACACCTGCAAAGCTAATTCTATGAAATGAAATGAATCATCATGAACATTTCAGAAAAATTGGTGTATAAACTAAGCTCCTCAATCTTAATACAGAAATAATAGTTTTAATATTAACTATGTATTCTGTGCTTAAATCATTATTTAAGATGATGAATTGAATTGTGAACTTTTAGCTTTAAGAGAATATGAATTAATTGGTCTTTACGCCTGCAACAAGATAACCGTGAAACGGGCAAATATGTTCTGAAAACAAATGCAGAAACCATAATTCCGTATAGAATAACTTACATCATCTGCCCAATCAGGCTTCTCAATGTTCGGAGGTACAAGTCTCCTGCTCGATATTGGATAAGGCCTTAGTGATCTGTGTGGAAAGAAATTTTTAGGACAAAATCCAAATTACTCAGTAGCAAACACAATAAAGACGGACAAGAAAACAATCACACAGAACCTTGCCTATAAACTGCTAAATAGATACTGCAAGTCGTTGTAGTCTATATTCACTCAAGCAAGATTTTGTGAGGCATGAATCTTAACTCTTAAGATGAGTTCCGATTTTAATAACAGTTAAATCTTAGTCTCTTTTGGAGTGGCATCAGCCACTCAGGTTATTACAAAATAAATGTCTTTGATACAAGTACAACAGCCATTACTTAACTTAGAAAAATTATGTAATGAGCATTACCCAGTCCAATCAAAATGTGGAAGCTTAGATGTACGAGCTTGACCTTTTCGGAGGCAGTATAACCAGCCATCTTTAAGTGAAGATGAAATTTCTTCCTCCGAATTGATTGATGCTGACTGAATAGCCTTGTGCACTGACTTATGTGCGCTCCACAATGCCTTAAAGCAATCCTGGGAGCTGCATTAAAATAGAATTATTGGGTAAAAATAGAAACAATGAATAAAACCATTTATCAAACATTCTTGCGTGCTCTGATATGTGCCAAATAGTTATCTTCTAAATACAGCCCTGAAAATGGATTGAAACACATTTAACACACAGTTTTGCATGTAAAGATCACATACCAGAAAGTTGCGCCTTCTCGAGGTAGTTTCAGCTCCACACACTTGGGACATCTAGAAAGAAGATAGAGAGCAATCACCACTTACGATTTAAAAAAAATTGCACCTTGTTTTAAAATCAAAAGCAGAAACTACAAAGATTTTCCTAAGTTCAAATCATAATCAATGAAGATTTTTTTAAAAGAAACGGGTAAAAGGTACCCAAAGAGTCCATTGTTCAGGAGTTCTAAGATGTCCCAACATTATATATTAAGGATTGTAATTGCTGAATCTTATTGATGACGTTATTTGGGTTAGGAAGTTAGTCAAAATTGTTGATATAGATTTAGGACTTCTAATAATGAGAAAGATTATAAATAGGATTGAGAGAATAATAAAGAGACACGTTTTGCAAACTAATTTTTATCTCTACATTTTGGTTATATTTCGCTCTCTTGAAGTGGATACCCTCATTAGTTGGGGCTAGTTTATCTCTCAAACTTCCGCTAAAGAGAAATTATGCGAATTGGTACAGATTTTTAACCCTACATTAGAAGATATCATTCCCACAACGACTTAATTTTTTTAAAAAAACACTATTAATTAACTAATTCGCAGCCTACTAAAGATAAATAAAGGGAGGGATTTTGTTTGAGATATAATCTAAGGAGAAATTAATGACACACTAAATTTATGCTAAGAAGATGAAGACTTTGATGATGAAAAGTGAAAGTAGGATTTTAATTTAAGTTAATTGTAATTGGTAAAAACACACTGGCTTGTACCCAAATTAATTAATTAATTTGATGGTTAGCTGATCGAAGATTTATTTATTCATGACTATCTGCCGACCTCTCATAAACTTTATTATAATTCCACTATTCTATTCCTGCGCTGAAATAAAGCAATACATTGAATACTTCCCCTGAGCACTCCCAATTGAGCTAAAGAGCTTATATATTTAAAAGTTACTGTTCCACTTCCTGGTGTAGCATCAATTAGAACCATAGACTCAATGAAGATTCCAGTTTTTTCTGAGAAGGGTAAAAAAGACACCCAAGTACTCTATTGAAACTACGCAGATTTGTCCCTTCAACTCCAAACGGAAAGACACAAAACTAGACAGCCACTATCATCAATCGAAAAGGCAGAACGTACTGAAGACTAGCCACCTTCCCGCAGCGAGCACAAGCCAGAGCCGGCTCCGTAGCAACGCTAGAATCCCCATCCATGGCAAGCCCAAGAGCTAAAATTATAAAAAAGAATTGGTTAGAAAGACTACATGCGGAGCTGAAATTGATGAGGCGGAGAATCACGCAAGCGCGGCATACTTCTGATCAGTTGTTCTGAATCAACTATCAACTACGAAGCTCTCCGTACTCGGATGTTCAAAAGGCGGCGACTACCCCCAAAAGGCCGAAACTTTGTAACACTTCCTTCCACCCCGAAGCAAGCTACGTAAGCTCGACTTCTCGGAGTTTCGAGTCGACCCTAACATAAAATTCAAGCTCGGTCGAACTAATCTTGCTAGGCTTAAATTATAAATTGTTAGGCTTAATTATTTATTTTAAGTAATTATTAAAATTTAATATTTTTATAAATATAATTAGTCTGGTTATTTGTTTTTGGCAGCGTATTGTAGCACACGGCTTGTAGGTTATTGGATTTAAAAATCCAATGGCCCACAGCTCCTCGACCCTCCCGACCGGCCCTCGCCCGCCCTCCGTCCCGCCCCCCCCCCGCCTAGATACCCCTTGCCTCCCACCCCCCCGACCCCAGTTGCCGCACCTGGCTCACCCCACAAGCCCTCGCCACCGCGGACCCCCCCTCCCCCTGCCTCCCTACCTATCACCCACCTAGCGACCCCTATCCCTACTCCTCCCGCCCCTACCCCTAGCCCGCTACCCCCTGCCCCTACTCGCCAGGCCCCCGCCT
Source organism: Piper betle (assembly GCA_033002965.1). Classification (NCBI taxonomy): domain Eukaryota; kingdom Viridiplantae; phylum Streptophyta; class Magnoliopsida; order Piperales; family Piperaceae; genus Piper; species Piper betle. Next base: position 23,501 of record JAURVB010000924.1, read on the forward strand.
CCAGCCCACCTAGTGACCCCTGTCCCCAGCTCCTCCCACTCTCGGCCACTGCCTCTCTCTCCCCTAGGCCCTAACTCCTCCCCTTGCCCCCGGGCTCCTCCCCCACCCGTCTACCGCCCGCGCTCCCCCCCGCCCGGAGGGCCAGGGGCGGGGGGCGGGAGGAGCCGAGGGGAGGCAGGGGCAGTGGTGGCTTGGGGCAGGCGGCGGGTGGTTGTGTGGTAGACGCAGCGGAGGGGAGGTGGTGGTGGTCAAGCGGTTGGGCGAGTCTATCGGTTGCGGGCGGGTGGGTATGCGGGTCGATCAGGTTAGGCGGGTTGGGGGAGGGGGCTGGGCTTGGGGAGCTATGGGCCGCTGGATCAAAATTTAGCGGCTCACATTTGATGCACTGTATGTGTTGCCAAAAAGGGCTGCGCATGCCAGCCCATCTCATTATAAACATATCTTAACCAAGTAAGAAATTTTAATTCACATATTTGAATGTAAGTCTAGGACAGAATGTCGCAAGTCACCCCCTATTAACAAATTTCACCATTAAAATTCTCGGCCCATCATCGAACCCTAAATAGTGACACAGGATACATTCACGAGAGGATACAAGAATTTTAAAGATAGGATTTCTCTCTCTATATATATATATATATAAGTATATGATCATCTCAAATTAACCCGTTAGGGTCTCGTAAGCTTGGTTGTTAGGATGCCCTCAAAAATATATATATAGAATTCGGATAGAAAGATGTTCATCCTTCCACTTCATGAACAAAGTGTGATCTAATCCTCGGATGCACGAATCGGCCGATTCCGTGCGGAATCGGCCGATTTAAATCGGATCGGCGTCGCGCCGATCCGATTTCGGGCCCGACTCGGTCGGCCCCAAATCGGGCCATGAATCGGCGATTTTCGGCCGATTCCGACCGATTTAACTCGCGAATCGTAAATCGGAATTGGTTTTTTAGAAAACTACCAAAATACCCTAGGTATGATTTTTATTAAATTATTTAAGCATGGGTAAAATGGTAATTTGGATTTTAAAAACCTAAAATCAAACCCGCTCCCCCACGCCGCCGCCGCTCGTCCGCCCGCCGCCGCCCCGTTTCCGCCCTCCGCCGTGCGTCCCCGACTCCGGTCTACCGCCGACCGGGCTGCCGACCTCGCCGCCGACGTGTGGCCGGACCGAATCGGGCTGTGACGCACGAATCGCCGCCGACTCGCCGCCGGCTCCTGGCCACCGACTATTCGTCCGATCGGGCTGCCGACATCCTCCGACATCGCCGCCGCGAGACTCACCGCCGACCGGGCTGGCGGCGGCGGCGGGTAAAGAGTGGCATTCTCGTAATTAAAAGTTGACTCGAGTCTAACTCGAGTCAAAAATAATAATTAATTCTAAATAATTTAAAAAAAATCTTAAAAAATATTTAAAAATATCATAAACTATAATACATAGAATAATATCAAAATAACATCAATACCCAATTTTAATATATTTATATTATAAATTGTCAAATTATTATATATGACCGATTAAATTAATTTGAACCGATTCAACTGAACCGATTCTTGGCCGATTCAGACCGATTCCGATTCCGATTCTGACTCCCTAGAAAACCGATTCCGATTCCGATTCCGATTCATGCAACCATGATCTAATCATACTTGGTTTGCATAGACGAAAGGGAACAAAGCTAACTGCTTATTTCGCTTCTTCCTCCGTTAAAGTGCCTATGATAGTGGTTCATGTTTGGTTACTTGAAGCTCATGGAGAGGAGCAAATTCGAAGAACGTGGTCTGAGCCTTACTCTTCTCGCTTATCGCTATGCTCAGAGCTTTTCTTTCCCTGGGCGGATGGCTCAAATTGTTCATTACTACTAACTAGGAAGCAAACTTGTTTGTAAACTGCAATAATTACCTAAACTTGCTTCATTAGTACCACTAACAATAAGTGTTACAAATTCATATAATTTCACCCATTTTTGCATGCATAACTTAACTTGTTCCTGTAGGGATTTTTACAATTTTTTGCTGTTTTGGAGCCAAAAATAAATTAATCTAGGACTTGTGAATTTTGGCCTGCTTTTGGAGTGAATATTAAGCAAAATGTTTCATATTGATGTCTAGGTAAAGGTCGAGGCAACATGGAGCTAATATGGAGATGATGACCGGTGATTAAATGGTGGATAAAAGATTGAATTTTGAGGCAGCTCAAGACTCTTAGTATTTCAGAATTATGTGTAACATGGGGCGGCCATATTGCATTAGAAATTCACTTTTAATCCCTTGAATATTGTAAATGTTGTATTAAGTGCTAATACCCTTGGAGCCAGGTTTGTTTTGAGGTCATTAGGGTTGTCTATATATTGAGACTATTATTTAGATGAAAAATTCATTCTAGAGCAAGTCAAACCCGCGCTTAATGCTTTCTTTGTATTTTTTTCCTTTATTTTATTTTAGATATTTTGTAAGCTATTTCCATGATGATTTTCCAATCCATAATGGGTTAAACTCTTTATATGTTAGAGATGGATGATTTCAATTGAATATATTTTTGTCATTTCCTATTGCAATCAAAGTTTTAATTGGTATTTTGTGCATGAAATGTATCATTCGCGTGCTTAATACCTTTTAAACATTCAATTTAACTATTCTTGCACAGACTTAAACCTTGAGGAAAGCTGTGTAGAAGTTAAATTTGAATGTTAATTTGTATAATTTATCAAGTATTGAATCACATGGAATAAGATTGATGTTGCAAAGTGATAAACTAAGACCACTTAAACCATAGATGAAAAGATACAAACTACAACATCGTATCAGCAAATCACCATATAGATGGATTGACTCGGCTACTACATCACATACTTACCATTAATTTCAATTTTTTATAAAAAGATGATTTGCCATACTAAGTGTCACAGGGTCTCCCTTTGGGTCTAAATTTTTCGCCTAGGACTTCCCCCTGTGCGGCGTGTTTCCCTCCCTGGAAACACCAGCCAACCCCCGTACGCAGCACGTGACCGCTACGCAAAGCGGCAACGCGGGCACCAACACCCCAGTCCCGGTACCACGCCCGATTGCTGGCGCACCCTGATACCGGTACCTGGTTACCGGTGTTAGCTCTTACCGAACAAGTTATCGATCACACGGAATCGCCAAGCAGCAGCGTTATGCGTCCCAGTCCCGGTCACCCAATTACCGGCACGACCAGACCTCGGAATCACCGGTCCAGTCACTGGTGGCCAAACACGACGCAAACACTACACTTTTACGGGAAATCTCCCCAACCTCTATTCCACTAGTATGAATACAGGATAACTACAAGTAATCCTACTCTCGACTACTTGCTGGTCGTGGACATGCAAACCCCACGACCTTGCCTCTCGACCCTCACTCGACAGGACTTCACTCACAACCCTCGGCAATACCTCGCAGGGTTGCCAAACAACACTGGTAGGAACCTTGGTCTAAAGGTGGACCACGACTACACCGGCAGTCTGCCTTGGAGCCCCAGTCCGTCCCCCACGGCCTGGCTGCAGCAGACTCCAAGTTCCCCTTTTCCCGACCAAGGTGGTTCCCCCCCACTGAGAACCCACACACTCCTACTCCTCACTTGTTGTTCTTCTCTACTTTCTGATCTGCCTCAACACAATGAAGCACCTCCTTATATAGGCTTTGGGCTGGAAATAGTGCACGTCACCCCCTTGGATCCTGACCATCCAATCTTCGATCAATGGCTCAGCTCGATCCACATGAGTCACCAACCTAGTGATGTCACCAAACTGATCCACACCGTCGACCCCCAGATCCACGGTCCTCCTTGGCCAGCTCACATCACCCCAACCCTTGGAGTTTCCAGCTGCAATTACTGAAAAGCCCCGGTGCACCCTAGCCAGGTGGTCGAACCCTCCTGGTTCGCCCCGGCTAGCCCTGGTACCGAAACCTGCACTCGGCATGCTCCAGACCCCCACAGCACTCAGTACCGGGATCCTGACTCACTCGGACCCGGACGCTCACCGCCAACCTCAACACCAGGATAGTCCTGCCCAGCATTGATCGGTCACTTTGCTGGTTCGCGCCGACGTGCTCGCTCGGCACACACGGTACTGCTGCCCACATGCTCGGTCGCGGTGCTCGGTCATCTGCACCCTCCGCTCCCGGTACTACTCCCGGCACGGCTCGACCTCGCACGCGTCTGGATCACCCATGCTCGATACCTGCACCCGTTGGAACCACGATTGCACACCAACCCGACCAGCACTCCGGTAGGTTGTTCCACCACCCGGATAGCACCAGCTACCGGCTCTGGACTCGGGACGACTAGGACCAACCGCCAAATCCTAGCTCCCTTGGCGCCCCACGGTTACGACCCGTAACAGTCTCCCCCACCAATGAGACCCGATGTCCTCATCGGAAGCTTGAGTCCTGTTCTGCCTCTTGATCCCCTCTCACGCAAGGTTTCCTTCCTTTTCCCACTTGAATCACTCCGTCTGCTCTTTCGAAGCCCCCAGGTTGACGTACCTCTGCTTCAAAAGTCCTTACTACCTCTTGTTCGCCGGTGGTAGTAGAAGCCCATACAGACAGCTATTCAAACCGGACTGACCAAATCCCCTTGGAAAACACACAAAGGAACCCGTACCTTCACTTGGTACACCAGATTTTCTCCCAAAATCTGGGCGTGAGCGTCAGCATCACTTGCTCTCCACGCAGAATGATATGCCCTCCCCGTCAGGTCCGCATTTCTCTTCATTCGGCCCGTTGCACCATCCTCGGTCCACAACGTCGGAGAACTAAGCCTCATTAGCTGACCACGTTGCAGATTTTCTAGCTGCTCCGTGCAAGAGGTCCATGTTACGCACGCCTCACATACTCCTCCTGAGTAATGCACTCGTAACCTCAGTCCCTGCTCCGGACTGAGCCTGGTTAGTTGTTATCGGTCACTCTCCCTTCCGCATGTACCTCGCGTACTTCCCCATGATTCGGCAAGCAGCCCACAGTTGGGTGTATACCTGGGCACTGCTCCGAACAGCGTACTCCGAGACTCGATATACTAACCCTGCTGTTGCTCCCTTCTCTTTGGGAATCTGGACCCTCGGCCCATGAGATCGAGCTCCAAGATCTCAAGGTGAAGTTAGCGCTGCAGCATCCCAGTCACCAACTCTGTCAATGCACCTACCCTGCTGGAAATCTCCAGTCACGAGTTTCACAAAAGCTGCGTTATCGGTTGTATTGCCGATAACGATTCACCCTAACACCGGGTACACATCCAGACTCAACCTGGACGTCGTTCCACTGGGGAATGTGGAAACCCCCTCAGCTTTTGTCTTAGCCTACCGGTAAGGAATATAAATAGCCGATCCCTTGCAGTCATAGGCTAAACTCATCATCTAACCAACACATATGAGCCAAGCACCGACTTGCTCTGTCAACCAAGTTTCTTGTTGTCGCGATCTGACTCTGCTAACCTCTCGACTTGACCTGCCCAGTTGCCTGTCTCGAGTAACCTCTCCTGGGTCCTGAAAAAGGCGTAAGCTCCACTGTCCTCCTGACAATGAACTCAGATCCAACAAGCAAACCCGCCATAGTTGGACAATGTACTCCTGCCAGCCCTTGCTGCCTTCCACCGTCCCGGCATTCTGAAGCGCGTCACCACTCCAAAGGTTGCCTGGAACCCGGCCGTTCCAGAATTGGCTCCGATGATCACAGCTCCGAGACTCTTCGAAAGCTGTAAGGCATAGCTCCGACCATGCCTCGACTTATCCTCCCATAAGTCATTCAAAGATGACACTACATGGCTCATTCCATGTACGAACTTCCTGTAATTGGCCAAACTCCTAGGAAGCTCTTCCATACTGTCACCTCTGTTGGCGTCCACTCGGCAATGGAATCCGCCTGATTCCGTACTCGCACCTCACTCGGCCAATTCTAGGGAAGCTCAACTCCCCTACTCACGAACTCACACCGCTCTTCACACAGAGAATGCGCCTTGAGCCCTACTTCAGGCTGACCCGCGTGAACCCTCCCTGGCTCACTACCTGATGTCAGGTCCAACTCTAAGGAACATGGGTACTTCTTCCTCATGGTGCACGATGGCTGAATTTTCCCCCATCCAGGAACCACATCTGGATCTGTGTGAGTTCGTCCGGCAACACACTCTAGTGTGCCGGCGCTGGTACCCTCCCTGGCACCAACTCGATCTGGTGAATGATCGTTCTCTCGGGAGACTCCTTTGGCAACTCGGTAGACTGCTCATCCACCCGCAAATCCGCCACCACCACCACATGGTCCGGTCGGATCTCACCCGTTCCTGCAAGATCAGTCAAGGCCCCCGTGCACTCTCGAGCCACCTGCATTGCCGACAGATGCTCCTCCCTGACAGTGCTGCACTTGACCCCAGAAGGTCCCTTCTGGCTACGAACAAAGCTCGCACCTGCCTTATCCGTAATCAGAACACCTCCCAGCTGTGGAAACACTCCAACTCCGGCAGAACGCATGAAAGGATTACCGAGTATCAGATCGAAATCGTCTAGCACGACGACCGTCAAATCCACTCGGCCTTCATACTCCCCCAGGCGGATCGGGACATCTCCCGCTATGCCCTCAACCTGTTTCGCCTGTGAGTTCACTGCCTTCATCTTGCCGGTATCGATCCTGGTCTTCAACCCTAGCTCCAATGCCATCCCTTTGGAGACGAAATTGTGCGTAGCACCTGTATCTACTAGGGCTGAAACTGCTCTCCCGTTCACTACACATGGAACGTACATCAGGCCAGCTCCCTCAGAAGCTGCACGTCCAGCACGCAACGCCCCGAGTATCTGAAGGGTAGACGCTCGGGCAAGAGGCTCCTCCTCTTGGACTTGGTCTGCATCAGCTACCATAGCACTCACCTTGGCACGGTTCGGACACTCCCGTGCCCGATGCGGTCCACCGCACAGAAAGCACCCGGATGCTGGCACACCCAGCACGCGATCCCTGCTCCTCTCCTTTGGCCGGAATGGCCTCCTGCCATCCCGTTGGCTGTTTTTGCCTTTGCCTCCCTGGAAATTCACACTCGGGCCATCATCTCCCGAGGCCCCAGCATGCTTGAAGTCCACCAGTGCATCGGCAGCCACCAAAGCTGCAGGTAAATCCCGGACTTTCTGCCACCTCAGCTCCGTCTGAGCCCAAGGTTGCAAACCTGAAATAAAATTAAACAACTTGTCCTCCTCCGACATATTGTTGATGTCTAGGAGACAAGAACTGAACTCCTTGACGTACTCCCTCACTGTTCCGGACTGTCTCAAATCTCTTGAGTCTGTCCCTTGCCACCCATGTAGTGTTAGATGGGCAAGAATTGCTCCCGAAGCTCCTCTTCTAAGGAATTCCAGGTCTCCATTCGGGGTCGACCAGCACTTACGATCCTCCTCGGTGCGAGTACTGATACCACAACTTGGCATCCCCCGAAAGAAACATGCTGGCCAAAGAAACCTGGTGCTCTTCGGGTATGTTCGCAGCAACGAAGTACTCTTGCATATCCCAGATGAAGTTTTCTAGGTCCTTGGCCGACCTAGCTCCCTCAAACTTCGTTGGCTCCGGCACCTTGAGCCTTCCTGGGATCGAGTATTCCTTGGCTGCACGGTCAACCCCACCGGGTTGAGGATGTCCTCCTACTACCTGCTTCAACAGAGCAACATCTGTATATAAAGCTTCTAGTGCATCCCGGAGACCTCCAAGCATCCCCGCCGTCTCCTGCTCTCGTGCAAGGCTGGCCACGGGTATGTCATTCACCCGAGTGCTCAAGTCCCGGACCCCTTCCGTCAGGAACTGCAATCGCTCGAAGACGGTATGCCCATCTTCACTGATAGGTTCTCCTACCAGCCCTTCCAGCCGTGCTACTCTTTCTCTGAGAGCTTCTGCCCGTGTGTCCATCTCTCTCTCGGTAACGCTACTGGTAAAGTGTGGGGACTTTCCTCTGAAAGCTGTGTTGTGCCCCGCAAGACCTTTGGCTCACACCGAACCAGAGACGCTCTGATACCTCTGTCACAGGGTCCCCCTTTGGGTCTAAATTTTTCGCCTAGGACTTCCCCCTGTGCGGCGTGTTTCCCTCCCTGGAAACACCAGCCAACCCCTGTACGCAGCACGTGACCGCTACGCAAAGCGGCAACGCGGGCACCAACACCCCAGTCCCGGTACCACGCCCGATTGCTGGCGCACCCTGATACCGGTACCTGGTTACCGGTGTTAGCTCTTACCGAACAAGTTATCGATCACACGGAATCGCCAAGCAGCAGCGTTATGCGTCCCAGTCCCGGTCACCCAATTACCGGCACGACCAGACCTCGGAATCACCGGTCCAGTCACTGGTGGCCAAACACGACGCAAACACTACACTTTTACGGGAAATCTCCCCAACCTCTATTCCACTAGTATGAATACAGGATAACTACAAGTAATCCTACTCTCGACTACTTGCTGGTCGTGGACATGCAAACCCCACGACCTTGCCTCTCGACCCTCACTCGACAGGACTTCACTCACAACCCTCGGCAATACCTCGCAGGGTTGCCAAACAACACTGGTAGGAACCTTGGTCTAAAGGTGGACCACGACTACACCGGCAGTCTGCCTTGGAGCCCCAGTCCGTCCCCCACGGCCTGGCTGCAGCAGACTCCAAGTTCCCCTTTTCCCGACCAAGGTGGTTCCCCCCCACTGAGAACCCACACACTCCTACTCCTCACTTGTTGTTCTTCTCTACTTTCTGATCTGCCTCAACACAATGAAGCACCTCCTTATATAGGCTTCGGGCTGGAAATAGTGCACGTCACCCCCATGGATCCTGACCATCCAATCTTCGATCAATGGCTCAGCTCGATCCACATGAGTCACCAACCTAGTGATGTCACCAAACTGATCCACACCGTCGACCCCCAGATCCACGGTCCTCCTTGGCCAGCTCACATCACCCCAACCCTTGGAGTTTCCAGCTGCAATTACTGAAAAGCCCCGGTGCACCCTAGCCCCACTACACTAAATGCGCCAATTGTTTGAGGATTTTGTACCATGCTCTGTTGATCTTTTGGGCTTTTATCAAGGAAGTGTTTCTTCTCTTCATTCACCTTTTGCTGAAGATATCACACTATTGTGATAAAAGACAATTATCCTATCATATATAACTTTTATGAAATGTGTTCTGCAACTTCTATAGCTTTTTCTTCTCTGCACTGATTCCAAGTGCATCCTTCTTGTTGTTTCTTTTCCTCTTTTGACGCCATCTGCAAAATTATTATCATGAAGACATTATCCACCTGATTTCAAATGACTTGAATTAATTCTGCCATTCAGCTAAATCAGCAAAAAAGACAATTTTAACTTCAAATCATATTTCGTCTGAGTAGCTTCATATAATTCTTTTTCAGTCATTTCATCGTATTGTAAGATAACTACATGGTAAATATTTATTTCTTTGTCCACTTTTTTATCCCCTTTTTGCTCATTTTCATCCATCTTAAAAACAGTTTTTGTAGGTTTTTCATAATCATTTATGACAATTTCCAATTTCTCTTATCACTTAGATGTAACGACTTAACTTTCTTAGCTCTGTGATCATATATGTCATTATTGCTTATCTTAGTAGTTACATTATGATGAGATTTTTATGTTAAAATTGGTAACTTTGACTATTGTAAGTCGTCCTGTGGAATATTTAGATGCAAAATACCAAAGTTTTGCTATATTATGATGCACCCTTAAAAGAAAATGGTCTCAATCGATACCTTCTCTGGGTTTCTTTTCAACCTCCAATCAAGAAGAAATAGAGAAAAGATAACTATTAATAACTGTAACTAAAATAAAATTTATTTGCCAAAAATTTTGATTATCCAATATTGTCTAAAATGCTAGATATTTATTAGAAAACTTCCTACTTCAGCTAAGAAAGCAAATAACTAATCAAGGCCTCTAAGAATTATGCCTAATTCATAACTTCTACCTCAAATAGGAAATAACTAATAAGGAGAGATCTAATTAATATAGGAACCCAACTACGACTCAACTAATAATGTTTATAAGAGGAAAGAACTAAATTAGGAGAGAGGCTGATTGTTCAATACCTACACGGGTAAGTCTAATATATAAGTGAGGATGTGATTAGGATCTTCATTTTAGTTAATCACTTTTAAAGAGATGGCTAAGTTCGTCAGTTTGAGTTAATTGGGTTGGGTCTTTACAGGTGTAATCAGAGAGAACCTGTGACCATGTTGGATGGATGGTGGTATGTCAAAAGAAGGAATTGCGAGGACAAAATTTCCTTAAAGTGGGTGGAATGTAACATCGCCGAAAAGTTAAGTTAGTCTTACATTTAATACCTACTGGAATAAGATCCAATATATTAGCGATGATGTATTTAGGATCTTCAACTTAGTCACTTTTGAAGGGATGACTAAACTCTTCAATTTGCACTAATTGGGCCGGGCCAATGATATTCGTCTTCTTCTTTATTTCATTGAATTTGAATACCTTTTAGTGTTCGATCTTGTGGAGGAATTCTTCTAATTCTTCTTGATTGGTCTAGCCATGAGGAGTAGTAGAGCTGGACATCATCATATTACTTAGCAAAAATAATTTTAGCAGAAGAAGGTAGCTATAAAGGAAAAGCTAGCTTCTAGGGGATGGAGGTATAAAGATAAAAAAATTAATTATCATATTAATGCAATGAAATAAAATGTGTTGAGTGGCCCATCTTTGTAGGCATAACCCAAAGAAATATTCTTATTGTGTTCCTATTTTGCCTAAAAATGGAAAAAAATTCTAATAAAACTTCAATCCTTAATAAAGACAAGTAAAAACTGAGTTTGTATGGGCTTTCATCTTTAAATATAGGAAGCATGTTTGTTAATCATTTTGTTGAACTTCCTCTTGAATATAATACAAATACACCAGGCACAAAGAGGTTGTCCTCAATGACATCCACCAAAATATGAGCTGTGGAGCACATCCATTGGTTACAAACCACAACGAGGTTGTCCTCCATTGCATTTACCGAAATATTAACCATGGAGCACATCAAGTAATGACAAACCACGACAAGGTTGTCCTCCATTACATCCACTATAAAATGTGGTATGGAGCATATCCATTTGTTACAAACTAATGGCCTAATGGGATATCAAGCTGATCATTCATGGTCATGCTGCTAGAATTGCAAACTTGTGCACTCTATCTCGGTGATGTTAATCTTAAATCCTTACTTTATCTTCCAACACTATATTATTGAGGATAGAACATAAATGTAAATATTGTATCAGATGATAGTTGATATTGAGAGTTGGATATCACAATTATATCAGTAGGATGAACTATGTGAAATGAGATGTAATACTAACTTATCATATGTGACTATAAATTAGAAATCTTGTACTCATTTTTGTTTAATGAAAAGCATCTTAATATGGATCAGAGCGGGCGCTCTGAATTTCTCTGAGCAAACTTGTACTTGACGCCGCTTTTTCCGCTGCAAATTTGATCTTCTTCAACTCACCATTTCTCTCTTTTAACTCTGTTCTTCTTTCAATTTTCTAGCTTCAATCTCTGATCTAAAAACTATTTTTCTCAAGTCGGTTTTGATTCGCTTTTCTTCCACTTTTTAACAAACCTGATTTTGAGGAATATTGTGAAGTTTGCGCTTCTTCGACTATGGCAACTCAGAGAGAAATCGAGAATGAGCTCCTTCACAATTTCATCAACAATGGTGCAGACATTAATTTGCCTTCTTCGCGCTGTGGGTTTCATGGTGTAGGAGTAGAAAATCAATTAGGGCAGGTACCATCTTCTCCTGGTACTCAAGAAATTGGATCAAATAAGTCATTCCAATCAAATATTGCTGCTCAGGATATGTTGAAATTGAAATATCCTCATCCTACAAATCTGAATGTATCCAATTTTGTGACAATTACACTTACATCAAAGAATTACTTGTTATAGCAAAGCCAAATGCTTAGCATGATTGAGACGAATGGCTTTTCTGGTTTTATTGATGGAACATAACCAATTCCACCCAAAATTTTTGTGCAAGCAACTGCTGATGGATTACAAGTTGAAATCCATAATGTCGAATATCTAGCATGGAAATATCAGATCGGTTGCTTAAGAGTTGGATAACCAGTACTTTGTCTGAAAGTGTTTTGGCTTTTATTGGTTGGTCAAGACACTTCTGTGGGTTTTTTTATTTTTTACAACGAGAAAAAAAGACAGTTATGCGGATGTTTGGGAAACTTTGAAATCAAGGTTTGCAAAATACTCTGTTGAAAGGGAGTTTGTCTTGATTTAACAGATTCAATTGCTTAGACATGATAATTGTGATAGTCTAGATGACTATCTATGTCAATTCAAGATTTTATGTGATGAACTAAGAGCAATTGGTAGAAATTTACCTGAAGAGAAAATAGATTTCTGGCTACTTAATGGGTTAGGTTCAGACTACTCCATTTTTACAACAATGATGCTTAGGCGAGCAATGCCAGAATATTCAAAATTGCTTTCTTTACTTCATAGTTTTGAGTCCAGAATTCTTAGAAAAACTATGAGCTCACAAGGATATCTGCAAGCTGCTTTTGCTGCAAAGAAACAGGACAATTTTAAAGGGGCTAATCAGAACAAATGGCAATTCTTTACTTCTCAGAAAAGATGGTTTCTACCTACTGTTTCTACTCAAACACAGTTTAAGGAAAGTATTTTCTGACAAGTCTTATCTACTTACATCTGGATACAAAGGTGAGCAGGTGATTTCAAGAGATAAGAATCGACCAGAAGATACTTGTCAAATTTGTCTTCGAATTGGACATACTGCAAACAGGTTCTGGTTCAGGTTTAACAATGTTTGTGACTCCAACAATCTCACATGGGGCCTCTTCATCCAATACTGCTTAGCTGAAAGAAAAGCAACCAGCTGCTGAGAACATTCAACAAGCTATGTCAGCATTGCAAATCACATCAGAGGTGGACATCAGTGACTGGCTTCCAGATTCTGGAGCATCTTCCCATATGACTGATAACAAATCTCTCCTATCTGATCTTAAGATTTATACTGGTCGAGATATAGTAATGATTGGTAATGGACAATACTTAACTATAACACAAATTGGGAATGCTTATGTCTCTACTAAGACTGGTTGTTTATGCTTGAGAAATGTGCTTTATGTACCTCAATTGATTGTTATCAATTAGTTAGTTCACAACTGACAATGATTGTGTTTTCAATTTTCTAAGAATGGATTTTTAATTACTAACAGAGAACAAGGAAGATTACTAGCCGAAAGAAAGAGAGCAGGGAGTCTCTACCCATTGGCTCTAATGAAACAAATAGCTCTCTTTTCGAATACACAGACTAAAATTTCAGCTCATACTTGGCACTACAGACTTGGGCATTGCTCATCAAAAACATTTGATTTATTACTCAGAGATGGACTTATCAAAATGAACAAGCCTCAGTCTGATTTACCAAGTATTTGTCATAGTTGTCAGCTGGGAAAATCCAAGAGATTACCTTTTGTATCTTCAGAAAATAGATCATCAACTGCATGTGCTAAGATTGTGTGCGACCTTTGGGGTCCTGCACCTATTTCATAAAAAAAACTATAAGTGCTATGCTTCCTTTGTTGATGATTTTTCACACTTTACTTGGATTCATACTCTCAATAAAAGTCTGATTTCTATTAGAGATATTGTGCTTTTGAAGTCATGACAGTTTAACACCAACATTAAAATATTTCAGTCAGATGGAGGGGGGAATTCATCACATCAAAACTAAAAGAACATTTTGCTAAAAATGGAGTCATTCACTATCTAACCTGTCCTTATACACCTCAACAAAATGGACTTGTAGAAAGAAGGCATAGAAGTATAGTAGAAACAGGACTTAGTCTTCTTTTTCATAGTAGTATACCTACTACTTATTGGCTAGAAAGTTTTCTAATTGCTGTCTTCTTGATTAATAGACTCCCATCTAGTGTTGATCCAGAAAACAAATCTCCCTTTCATATTTTGTTTGGAAAACCTCCAGATTATTCATGCTTTCGTGTGTTTGGTTGTCAATACTATCCTTGTCTTCGAAATTACATAACAAATAAATTTGATAAAAGGTCTCTTGTTTGTGTGTTTATTGGTTATGCTGTAAATCAAAAAGGCCATCTCTGCTTACATTTGCCTACGGGTAAAGTATATGTATCTAGACATGTTTTTTTCAATGAATCATTCTTTCCTTTGCAAAAACACAGCCATATCAATCTTCTCCAAACACCTCCTCTTTAATCTTTCTACATATTTAGATTACATATCACCCCGCCACAGTCATCACATCAAATTGATACTCAACATTCAGTTGATTGTGAGAACTCTGGTTCAATCCCTCTAGTTACAAACTCTACTGATCTTCCACTTTCTTCCTCACCCAAAGTCACCATACATCCATCTCCTTTAATTTTAGACATGTCATTATCATCAAACATATCTCATCTTGTTACATCTACCTCATCATCACAGTCATCTACACCTTCCTAACCTCCATTAATACCTAGTGCTATTCTGTCCTTACCACAACTACCCTCAACAATGCCAATGGAGAATACTCACAACATGATCACTAGATCAAAAGTAGGGATTCATAAGCCTAATCCATATATGCTTTAGTATCTACTTTACCTGTCATTACTCCACCAAATCAGTGTAAAAGGAGTTGTGTCTCATCCTGGTTGGCTTGCAGTAATGAAAGAAGAATTGCAGGCATTAGAGGACAATAACACCTGGACATTGATACCAAAGACAGATGATATGAATATCATAGGTACAAAATGGGTTTTTAAAGTAAAGTACAAGGTAGATAGTACCATTGAGAGATTGAAAGCTCTACTGGTGGCAATAAGGTATAATCAGCAGCCAGGTGTAGATTTCTTAGAGACTTTCTCTCTTGTTATAAAACCAGCAACAATTAGAGTTGTTCTTTCATTGGCCACTGTAAAGAATTGGGAAGTGCATCAGATGGATGTCAAGAATGCATGCCTAAATGGATTGTTGAAAGAAACAGTTTACATTGCTCAAGCACCGGGCTTTCGAAGCAAGAAATATCCAGGTTATGTTTGTCAGCTAAACAAGGCACTCTACAAGTTAAAACAAGCCCCTAGGGCTTGGTTTGACAAATTTAGTCAGTTCTTAATGATAAAAGGTTTTTTTTCGAGTATTGCAGATACCTCTATTTGTTCTGCATGAAGATCATGATAATATTATCATTCTACTTTATGTAGATGACATGCTTATCATAGGAAACAAGTCTTTGCTTCTCCAGAATTTTTTGGCTGAACTAAAAGGAGAATTTCAACTGAAAGATCTTGATTCAGTACATTATTTTTTAGGAATCCAAATTTGTAACGACCTATCATAAAGTGCAAAATTAATAGGCCTAATTCATCCCTTCAACGATGGTTAATTAAATTGAAGATTTATAATTCATTTTCACTTATAAACAAGTTCTTACCCCTGTAGGTACTAGATGTGAGACTAAGTTGAGGGATCTCACAATTTACCCACCTTAGGAAATTTCGTCCTTGAAATTCATATACTTGGCCTGTAGCTAGCTCTAGCTCACATCCTTTTGGCCCGTGGCCAGCAGCTTAGCCTACGTCCATAGTGCAACCAACCTATCATCTAATATGGAACCAAGTTGCTCTAATACTATTTGTACCAACCCGACCCAAAGTGCAATGTAATGGGCGTAAGTTATCCGTGCAACGATAATTAATTAAATTTAATATCTATAATCCATTCTCATTTATAAACAGGATCTTACCCTAACAAGTATTACATATGAGACTAAGTTAAAGGATCTCACAATCCACTCACCTTGGAAAATTTCATCCTCAAAATTTCTATACTTGGCCCGTTGTTAGCGCTAGCCCGGGTGACTTCTTTGGTCCATGACAGGTAGCCTAGCCAACGTTTTTAGTCCAGCTTACCATCTAACACAAAACCAGGTAACTTTAATATAATTTGTAACAACCCATCATTTAACACGGTACTAGACTTTAATACCATATGTAACGACTCAGCCCAAAGTACAAACTAATTAGCCTAAATCATCCCTTCAAATTGGTTAACCACTTTTGAAGAAATGACTTTGGCCTATTATGTTGCACTTTGGACCGGGTCGTTACTAGATTACTTCAAATTCAGAGGCAATCTTTTTAACACAAGAGAGGTATATTTAACAAATCTTGAAGCCATTGTCAAGCCCCATGGTTTATAAAGGATGTAAGCCTGAAGTATCAGCAGATTTTGAAGATCCTACCATGTACAAAACTATTGTTGTATCCTAGCAATATCTGAATTTCACACAACCAGATATATCATTTGCAGTGAATCAAGTTTGTCAATCAATGCAACAGCCACAGAAACATTATTTTGAACAGGTCAAGCGAATACTTAAGTATCTTAAAGGTGCAATGCAATACGGGCAACATATAGTGGCAGATACAGATTTCAGCTTGGCTGCTTTTTCAGACTCAGATTGGGCAGGCTGTCAACTGAGTCGAAGAACAATTACAGGGTCCTGTACATTTCTTGGGAAAAACTGTATATCTTTGAGCACAAGGAAGCAATCTACAGTTGCCCGATCCAGCACAGAAGCTGAATATAGGGTTATGGCAACAACCACAACTGAATTAACTTGGCTTAAATTTCTGCTCAAGGATCTGCAAATCAAACTTGATAACATTCCAGTGTTGTTTTGTGATAATGTCAGTGCTTTACATCTTACTGTGAATCCAGTTTTCCATTCCAGGTCTAAGCACATTGCCATAGATTTTCACCATGTGAGAGAGCAGGTAGCCCTTCAGCAACTTGAAACAAGATGTGTTGCTTCTGAAAATCAGCTGGCGGATATGTTAACCAATCCTCTGACTGCATCTGTTTTCCTCAAACAAATAATCAAGCTTGGAATCTTGGCACCCACGACCTCCAACTTGAGGGGGAATATTGAGAATAGAACATATATGTAAATATTGTATCAGGCGATAGCTGACAACGAGAGTTGGATATCACAATTATCAGTAGGATGAACTACGTGGAATGAAATGTAATAGTCACTTATCATATGTGACTATAAAATGTGACTATAAATAAAAAATCTTGCACTCATTTTTGTTTAATGAAAAGCATTGCTTAATATATATCATATATGAGAAAAAAGCGCTATGGAACAACTCTTGCATTTTTTGTAGCATGCTAATCTGTAGAAAGGGCAAATGTGATACGGTCTCAAATGATTGTTGTTGTAAACGATCAAACTTTCCCTTTGTCAAAATTCTTTTTACTTAATTTGTAATAGCTTTTTATTTGATGTTTTTATTGTAAACCTCGAATACGTAAAAACTAGAAACCATATCCACAACTTTTTGTATCTTATCTATGTTTGTGACTACTAATATAGTTGTATGATGCATGATCCTTTCATGAATCTTCTAGTTTGACCTCTGCACCATTTTTATGTAGGCCAGTCTTGAAAGTGTTATACTGTATCATATATTTATATGGTTCGAATTGACAGGTGCCAATTTTTCATAATCACACTTCACCCTATTTTAGGTAGGTTGATCTTAGAAGTGTTTTATTGTATCATATATTTACATGTTTCAAAGTTGACAAGTGTCCTTAGTTATAATTAAACATTTTTTAAAAAAACTCTGCCAACTCTCTTACATTACTGATCCAAAGCCAAGGTAAAGAATAGTGGTTGGTGTCAGGAAAGACAATTAACCTTCATAACTTTTCCATTTCTACCCACAAGGAGCTGTTGAATCTGGAAAGAAAAAGACTTATTACTTGGGATTTGGCAAATGATGAAGATGATTAATTGATGCAATCAATACTTGCTTGGAAATGTGTCTCTGTGTTTATATTAACAGTTTATATTAACGTGAGAGTTCACTGGCTGGCTATGTTTGTGTTGCTCAGAAAATGCCAACTTTTTCTAGTTATCCATCGTTAAAATTAAGAAGTATGTATATTCTTCCAGATGATGGAGATGGAATTGAAGAGATTGCAAGATACTGTAACAGCTATCCATGATGAGATGTTTTATCTTCGTTCCAGGTATGACATTTGAAACTCTTTTATATACAAGTTTTTTGGGGCACCAAGCGCTCATCCCATACTGAAAAGGCCCTCAGAAAAAACTATAGAATCGTCTTGGGTTTCATGCAGGGAGGATGAAATGCAGGAGTTGAACAGGTCAACTAACTCCAGAATGGCCGTCTTAACAGGTGTCTCCTTCATCGTCTGTTTATCAGTTGCTGGCTTGCAGCTATGGCACTTGAAGACCTTTTTTGGAAGGAAAAAGCTGCTTTAGAGTTGGTTATTATTTTTCATGTTCCAGCTGATAATTTTATTACTCTTATTTGGTGTGTAACGTGGTTTAATTATTTAACCATTATTTTCTTGTTGTAGAAAATGCTTGAGAAAGATTTCACTCCGAATGTAGGAGGAAGCCCAATTATGTACAAAGATTCTTGAGATTGAAATTGCATGGCATTCTGAATTAGAAACTAAGAGCCACCACAAGGGACTACGTAGAATATGTGTCAAGCCTAAAACATTTGTATTTACTTTATGTTTTATATGTGCAAGACTTGAATTTAATTAACAGAACATTATGCAGATCGATAAATTGGATGGTATTATTTAGTTTTCGCAAATTTTTAACTCGGAATAAAACATGCATCCTTGAAAATGATGACTCTGTGGCTAAAAATTATTAATCTTATGCATGAAAAATTAAGAACTCAATTTTGTAGCGTGTTTACCTGTGCGTAAGTGAAGGACAGATCCTCTTCTTATCCAGCTCTCCCTTCATCCTTTTATTTTTCTCTAGGAATGGGAATGGATCGGATATAGATTGGGATGATAGCCATATCCATATCCAATCCAAATCCTAGTATCCAAATTCATAATCTATCCAAATGGTAAATATGCTTCATTTACCACGTTCTTACCAATATGCATGCAATCTGATCCAATATAAAATATTAATAATATAAGTTCAATATGAAGTATAAGAAAAAAATTAATAAAATATTGTTATTTTAATATTCAAAATTATATTTTTGTAAAATATTATAATTTAGATTCAAATATTTTAGGATATAAAATATCCCAATAATTCGAACTCATGTCCCAAAAATACTAAATGAAATATAATAAAATCTAATAAAATGCTATACAATTAAATTGAATTAAGCCAATTTAAATTTCTTGATATTATTAAAAAAAAACATAATTTTCTATGTTTGATTTCTATGTTATGTATATCTGTTGGGTATTTATATTTTTGGGTTTGATTTAGTGCTTTCCTTTTTTTATATAAGTATTTTTCATATTATATTTTCAGAGAATTTTTAATATAAATGTGCATCCTCTATTAATATTTCTTTTTATTTTTCATATAATTATGTGATATTTTTTTATAAATAATTATTAACTAGATAAACCAATAACGCATAGAAGAACCTTTTGGAAACTGTGAAGAAAAGAGACGATTGAAAATTGGAGGCTTGGAAGAATCCAAAAAAGTGTATTTTAATGCAAAATAATATCCACCGCCACTTTTTTAAATGTATTTAAGTATGCCAGTGATATTATATATATGATAATATTATATTATATAGTTGAACTCAACTCAAGTTTGAGTTATAATCGAGTTAGGTCAAATATTGCCTTGTTCAAACTCGTCTCAGTTTGAGTTCAAGTTTAAATATTTAAATGTCGAATTTTAAGATCACTTGAGCCAAGCAAAATACCAATTGCCGATGAGCTTCAATTAGCGGCTCTAAATATACATGTAAAATCTTAATCTTATACATATAAAATCTTAATCTTACCCTTTCACGGCTTAAAAACACTTTCACCACTCTCGTTTCTTCCCGGCCCGGTAGCCGGAGCGTCGCTCCCTTGCAGACAAGGCCGCCCTTTTCCTTGTTTATCCGGCGAAAGGTGAGGTTCCCACCACCTTGGGGTGGATCTTGGGTCCTGTTTGTGGTCCTTGTGCTTGGGGAAATGTGTGGTTTTGATGCTTTTTATTCGATACCCACCTTTTGTTTGATGAAATGCTCCAAGCACTTATATTTTGTGTGTGTGTGCGCGCGCGCGCACGCGTGTGTGAATTTTGTAGAAGTTAGATGCTTCATGTGGAAAAATAAAACGGATTGTTTGAAGTTTGCGTTACGATTGAAGTGCTAATCTTGTATTTGTTCGGTAATTGTTTGGATGAGATTGAAATTTGATTAATTAGTTTTTGACTTGCAAAAAGTTGTAATTGTAAGCCCTAATCTAGTTGATTCTTGTCATAGAGTTATGTAACGAAAGGCAAAATGAAACGTGTAGCAGGGGCATGTAATAAGATTCATGTTACTTTTTGCCAGATTTGGGAGTTACAAATTAGTCATGTCACTGAGGCAGTTTTTTGGTTATTCTGATGGGGAGCTTATGAGATCAGATGCCAAGCCATGCTCCCGTTTGATGAGACACACTGCAGGGATATTTAGTGTTGGAGGCGGACTTGCTTTTTGGGTTCTTTGCCGACTGCATTATGGTATGCATAAACTACTGGATCTTTTGTCACATCTTTGGTTTTTTATCATTTTACTCTCCCCACTTAGAGTATCTGTTTGTTTTCTGTTCTCCATATTTATTCCCGTTTCCTTCTATTTGTCAGATTCTATATGAATCATGGAGCAATCTAATGATTACTGCTTTCACGAAACATGAACACTTAATCATTTATAATTATAACATCTTTTTTTTTAATGAAAAAATTCCAACCTCGAAAGCATCATGTATCAAACTTTGAATGACAAAGAGATTACCAATTTTTATAAAATCATGTCCTTGCTTGGTAGTTGCTTGGCTTGTAATAATGATCTTCATGAGCTATGTTTAGCTGCTATTAGTTGACCTCTTAATTTCTAATATATAGCCTTTTTCAAATTTTCACGGTTGCTTATTATGCTTTGATTTTTCTTCCAAAACTTGTCATCTTTTGCTTCCCTAATGCATGTTTTTTCTATGTATCATAATTTCTTGAAGCTTCTTTTGATCACCTTCTTTGCTTTTTCAATTGTAACAACTTAGTCTACGTGCGAATTGATTGGCATGGTTATTTCTTCAAAAACGGTTAACTAAAGATAAAGATTTTTAGGTCCATCCCTATATATATAGCGGATTTTACCTCTGTGGTATTAGATGTGAGACTAACTATTTGAGGTATCTTATATTCCACCCACCTTAAAGAAATTCTTTGCTCATAATTTCTTTTTAAAGCTCGCCAGCATAGTCAGTGTTGTCTATATCCTATCATCCAATACGATCTTGGATTAGCTTTAATTCTATTTGTAACCACTTGATGTACCTGCAAATTGATGATGCCAAAGTCATTTCTTCAAAAATGGATAACCCAAGTTAATGATTTATAAACACATCCTCGTTAATATAGTGGATCTTACCTTTGTAAATATTGTATGTGAGACTAATTTGCAAGAGATCACATCAATATTCATCATGTCAATCACATTTTTGGTGATATTATTTTAAACATTGTGGCTACCATATCTACCCGAGCAAGTGTTGGTTCTCAACAACATTATAAGGACTTGACTTAAAAAATCTTCGGCGCCTAAAAGTCATGAGTTGGAGTAAATGTGCCTCACGACCAACCCAAATCCAGGTTTGTGGGTCGAGCCCATATGACCTAGCATCCCCTACTTAGGGCGGTACACTGTGAGGGTGCTGGAGGCTAAATTAGTCTCTCATAAGTCCTATAATAATTCATAAAACCTATTCCATGAACATGCCTTAGAAACAAATCTGTAGTTGACGCCTTCGTTAATGGATTTGCCAGCATCTCGAAAGTTGGAATGACTTACAACCAATTTTTGTAGAATATCAAATGTGATAGTGCATCTCAATATGCTTGCCTTTATGTACTGATTTCATCATTTTTTAAATTGAAAACCATTGTTTAATTATCACACATTGCAATTGAATAGGTTCATTAGTCAAGGTTTCCAGCTTTAGATTTGCTAAAGAGTCTTTGATCCACACAACCTCGGTGGTAGCTAAACTAGATGCCACACATTAAGCTTTTATATTAGATCAAGAAACAAATTTTTGTTTCTTGCAACAACATAAGATTGCACCACCAGTAAATATGAACACATGCCTTGATGTTGATTTTGTATATACGTCCGCATTAATATGAATCTGTATCACCGATTGATGCTAACTTGTCGGTTTGAAATGTGAGTTTTAAGTCTTTAGCACCCAATGCATACCTAATGATGTGTTTTACTGCACTTCAATGTTTTATACATAAATTACTTTGATATAAACTTACTAAGCTTACTGCAAAGTCTAAATCAAGACAAGTACATAACATGGTAAGGATATTGAGATACACTGTCACTGTATATTCGACATTGACAAAAGGGGAAATTAGTTGTTAGCTGTAAAACCCGAGTTAATTTTTATTATATTTATTTTGGGTTCAACCAAGGGTTGAGCTACTAGCTTGGACTGGGTTGTGTTGGTTGAGGGTGTGCCCAGAGAGTGGTTAACTTATGAAATTTTTTAAATATCAAATTTGAACATGTAGATTTTAGGAGTGTTGACTAAGTCTTGGTAAGGTTAGGATGGAGTTCAGAGTTGGAAGATTTTCAAGGTAGTTTTCTGATCGTTACATTTTTGAGTTCGTTGATATGGTTGCCACTAGGTTCTTGCCTAGGTATGGGCAGGAGTTTAACTTGTTGTATTATATCATATATTAGGCTAGACTAATTCTACCTATTGCCTAAATACTTTTATCATGTGTTGAAAACTGTTTTGATTAAATTCAGTTTACTGAGTATTGTTGGCTGGGTCATTATTTTCCTGCTGCTCTTTTCTGTATTAGTGTTAATCCGTACACTTGTGGTGATTGGACTAAGGCATGCTTGCAGGCATGCATGTATCTAATGATGTCCTGCACCTGATCTGTTTATTTGCATTTGAGATAAATGATTGGTTCATGGCATTGTTTCATGATCGTGTATAGCTTGTATCATATGATTTAGAGGTGGAATGTTGGTCTATTAGAGAGGTAATGTAGTTTTAGATGATTTATTGATATAATTATTGTTATTATTATTTTACCAATATTAGATTCGTCTAGTGTTATTATTATTTTACCTATGCTTGAACCCATGACAATTATGTCAACGAACTAAAAAATGCAATGACACAAACCCACGTGATGCCCCCATGCTTGTAAAATAATTCGCAACACATGCATGGAGTAAAGCACAACTACATAAATCAAACGACAACAAAGCTCCCACTCTATATGGATGAAATGGGAGCAATAAAGAGGGAGAGAGAAGAAGGGTACTAGAGAGAGTGGGGCGGAGAGGAGCGGAAGGTTGATGGTGGTGGGGTGAGGCTCACCCTTTCAATGTTTTATTGTGATTACAAATAACCCACTTCCCCAATAAAATCCCCTAGAAAATCCTCCAACTCTTAACTCTATCCTACCCTTACCAAGACCTAGTCAACACTCCTAAAATCTACTTTAGGGTGCATTGCCCAAGTATGCGATGTTGGTCATGGATTCGACCCATAGGCCGGGTTTTGGGTTTGCCATGAGGTATGGTGGAGTTTGTTTGGTTAATTGGTGAGACCCAACGGGATGACCAAGCCAAGTTATATCATGTTATTGAGATATGCTCGGGGTTTTTCTCTCCCTCATTCTCCGTATAACTACTTGACATTCTTCTAAAAAAACCACCGTCCAAGTTTTCTCACCTTTCTTTCTCTATTGGATTGATTATTGCTTGATTTGGTGGATTCCGATATGGAGATCTGTGCAGGATTATTAAATTAATATCTATTTCATATGTATTTCTTCTCTTTATTTATCATAATGCACTGTATTTCTTGTTGTTTGCAGGTAATGAATTAAATTCTAATTAGGTTCAGTTTTTTATTGTATTAATTTATTTATTCTATATCTGTTCTTTTATTATTTTATAAAGTTATTTACATTATTTCTTGTTCGTCTTTCATGGTCTCTCTTCCCTTGATGCAATAGTTACTGTTTTCTTCTTTGTATTCCTCATTAATTAATTTATTATTGTTTCCTACCCATAACATGTTGTGTTGGATTTCCACTTACATGAACCCCAAAAAAATACAGAACATACCCTTATGGGCTTCAAACATAGATTCCTCTTTGTCAAACTCTAAAAGAAATTTAAGTTATATATTAAACAATTTATCTCTTAATTAGACAATTTATACACCTTAGATAAAGATTGATAAACCTAATAGTTTAATAAACAAATTTGATGAATAGTATTAACAACAAGATTTGATTCTTAATAAACAAGACCAGTTGGGATGACTCAATGAGATAATCAACCAGAGCCAAATGTATACCAATGTCATCTTCCTGCAAACATGGTATTAGAAGCAAACTTGTTCTAACATTAGTAGCAATCACATGATAGAGATAGATAAGGTAACCGATGATCATAGCAACAAGAAAAAGCAAGAGGTTATACATACAGATGATGACTGAATTTAAAACAAGAGACAGAACAAGTACAAAACAAACAAATAAGAGTACAATAAATTAAATGATAAACTTCAATAAAAATGTGTAAGAGAGAACATGATGTAAATGAATATATATTCATTAATCAATACAATTATAGCTATAATCCCATCCAAACGTAACGAAGAACACTAAAAATCTGTACTTGATATAAATCAAATGTTCATAATCCTGCATATAAATCAAATGCAAATAATTAATCAAAGGAAAGGAAATGCCTATGGGATTGAGATTAATTCAATCTTCCTGAATGGATCTCCCCGTTGGAATCCTTCAAGTCAAGCAAAAATGCCTTATCGTCATTGCCACTATTTCGCTTAGCAATCATTGCTTGTGGACATCATTTATGTACTGCTCTCTTGTTGCTTTCTTTGGGCTATGAAACATAAAGGAACTCCAATATGTTTGCATCACAATGTGGAATTTCTATCCGTTCCTTTTGGTACAAATAATTAATAGCGGTGCTTGTGCAAGGAATGTTGCTACATCTTTACCCTGTTTTCATATGACATCCTTGCTGTTTTCTAGGTCCTCGTACCACTTTACCCAGGACTCTGAGGTGGGTTTCCTGTGGAGCGGTTGTGTGCAGTTCAACTTCTGCGCTTCTAGTCCGGATGTTCAGTCCAGAGTGTGAGCCTCAAAATATTGCCGCTTATGACAAGCCGCGGAAATGAGCGCCTCGCAGTTCCTGATAAATGAAAGATTCAATTCCTTGGGTCATGGCGAGGGAAAAAATTTTCTTGAATCGCGTACAATGCAGTGTTAGGATGTTCTTTTGCCAAAGCACGAAGTGTTTGTACCTTGTGCTCTGCATGATAATTTGTTGTGATCCTATGAGGATGGTTTGTGTAGGAAATATAGTTTATTTTTTCTGCAAAATGGTCAACGACCTCTAAAATTTCCATTTTGTTATTTAATTTTCATCAGCAATCATCAGTAAGTGAATGGTCTAGCATATTTAACGAACGACTCGCCAGGGGTGGGTGTGGGTGATTGAGTCATCGTGTTTGACCAATGTCCGAAGTGTTCATGATTGAATTTGTTTGATTAATTATTGTTAGACAAAAATAAATTAAATATGGATATTTTTTGTCTGATCGAATGATTGACCGAGCGACTTATAAAAATTATAAATTAATGGTATAAATAATATTTTTAGACTTTATCATCAAATGATCATTGATAATTATTAAATTTAAAGTACACCAATTTTAATATTTGAATTTTTTATCATAATATATTAATTATTTATTCAAATAATTTTTAAATAAAATAATCTTAATTTTTATGCTAATTGACAAGAGTGAACAAAGGAAAAAAAATTATTGTGTATATGAGATATTAGGTTTTTGTGAGGAAAAAAATTTATAATAGAAAAATGATTAGATAATACAATAAATATGAGATTAAAATAAATTCTTATATTGATCTGAAATTTGACCGAAATTTTTGATTCTTGATAACCAACTTTTTGTTCAAGGCTGAGTGGATAGATATGAATAATGTCTTGTTTTATGTTGGATCGACGGACTCTTACCCTTATATGTAGTTGTTTCCATTTAAAGTATGTTTAGCTAGGTTAGTCTTGTCAATTATTTTATTATTTTTATTAAGTAAAAAACTATTTCAATTGTTTTAATTTGTAAAATGGACGATCATTTACATTTTCTTTAAAGTTTCAAATTTAATTTTTGGTGGGACAATGTGGGGGTTTTTGTAAGGATGGGTTTAGATCATATATAGATAGATGCGGTTATATCTAAATTCATTCCGTATCTATATTCAATCATATCTTATCTAATAAAAAATGAATAGTATAAATTTTAATGTAAAATATAGGAAAAATAATTAAAAGTTATTATTTTAAATATTTTAGTTTATATCTTATAAAATATCATCTATTTAAATTGACATGGATCAAATTACCACAAATGTCAGCTTATTAGAATTTTTTCAGATATTCAGACCTATCCCTTAGGATATAACTAAATGGACCATTTCAAATGCACGTTAAACCTCTTTCATTTGGGGGCGTCCCGGGCCTATTGATTACACTCTTCTACTTTTGTTGTGAACCCTAGAGAACTTCCAACAAATCTATACAATAATGCTTGCTGTTTTTTGCAATGAAATTGGACCATAGTTCTAAGGATTCACTTATGGATGGATTTGTATATCCGATATTAATGAATCTAATCTGAATCTAACTCATTTATATCCGATTCGAAACAGTTTTAGATCGGATTTTGGTTTGACCTTTTCAGACATATTATATATTCGAAAATATTCGAATCAAATATAGATTTGGGAGGTGATTTGGTCTATATCCGATTTAAATAGGTGATATTTTATAAAATTATAATTTAAAAATAATTAAATTAATATTTTTAATTATTTTTATTTTTATATTAAAATCTATATTATTTATATTATTTTAGTCAATCGAATTGATTTTGGATTGGATATGAATATTATAAATAAAATGGTTGTAATCTTTAGATTCAGGTTCAAATTTTTATATTCAGATAGGATATGGATGTAGCCATATCCGATTCATATATGAACCGAACTCATCCCTAGCTTCATTGTTTGCTTTGGGAAAAAGAAAGACTTCAATATTTCGTTAAGTGCACGGTCTTGTTTATCTAGGAGAGGAAAGGAGGCCCCGGAACTCCGAAGGGACAACAATACTTACTCAATTACACTTGTATGAGTCCCGTTTGGTCGGGTTTCACCATAGTTGGAAGTGTCATTTATAAGGTTATGGATATTGGGTTTACCAAGCCAGCCGTTTAGCCAAACTCTATAGATAAAACT
Organism: Piper betle; assembly: GCA_033002965.1. Taxonomy (NCBI): domain Eukaryota; kingdom Viridiplantae; phylum Streptophyta; class Magnoliopsida; order Piperales; family Piperaceae; genus Piper; species Piper betle. The sequence continues at coordinate 50,970 of JAURVB010000924.1, forward strand.
TGACCATTTATTTACCATCTACATTTTTACGATTAAATTAATACGGACCTAACTATTACTATATAGATAAAACCAGAAAACCCATCTAAAAAAAAAAAGAATACAAAAAATGAAGAAGTGAAAAGTTTAGCTTCCATTATGAAATCCTTCATAAAAGAAATATTTGACCTACACCTTTCTGATCTTCGTCCTTATCAACCAACATTGCCTCTATTTTGTGTGTGCATTTTGATCTTGATCCTAGTAGTGACACGCAAGAATTTTATATTTCATTAATTTACATTTAAATTTAAATTATGAATTTTTAATCTAAATCTCTATAAATTGACTGCTAAAATAGGCAGATGCGTTAAGTACCGGTCAATGGAATCTGGATGTGAAAAACAGGCCCCAAGATATGATTTATTTATTTTTCATTGTTGGTACGTAGATGACGGTGATTTACTTATTAAATTGTTGAGGATTAGACGTCAAAATGTTAATGCTCAATCACTATCTTGTGAGATTGATGTTCAATTTGATCTTTAGAAAATGCTACTCAAAGCTAGTTTAATTTGGTAAACTAGTAGTTCTCAGATGATCCCATCCGTTAAATAAAAAATTAATGGTCAGATTAAGAAAAAACACATTCTTCATGATTTTAGACTTCAGTTATTCAAATTTATAATCCTGAAAATCGCCGGTTATTTAAAATCATGAAACACACCTGTTAACTCTGACCATTGATTTTTACAGATGAGATCAGTTGGAAGGTATTAAATCAAAAATAAATTTAGCTCACAATAACATAACTCATACACACACACACACACATATATATATATATATATATATATATATATATATATATATATATATATATATATATGTATATATATATATATATATATATAGGGTAGCGCTACACTGCGCTGCCTATTGTGGACCGTTGGATCTAATCTAACGGTCCACAATCAACTTTCACAATCCCCCTCCCCCCCACTTTCAGCCTCCCGTCGCCGCCCCCGCCGGCCGCCGTCGGCCCCCGCCCGCCGCCGCCCCATGCCCCCGTCCCACCGGCCGCCCCTGCCTCCGCCCCACCGCTGCCCCCGCCTTTGCCCCCGCCCCACTGCTGCCCCTGCCACCGCTAGCCTCCCCTGCCCCCGCCCAACCCCTGCCCCCACCCCCGCTTGCTGCCCCCAGCCGCCGCCCGCCGGCCAGCCCATGCCCCCGCCCCGCCGCTCTGCCTGCCCCAGCCGGCCTCCCCTGCCCTTGCCCCCGCCCCAGTTGGCTGCCGTAGCCTCCGCCCCAGCCCCCCGCCCTCGCTCATAGCCATCCCCCCCCCCCCCCTCCCGCGGGTGGCCGGCGGCGAGGTCGCCAGCGGTGGGGTGGCGCGGCGAGAGAGAGCGGGGGGAACAAGGGAGGGTAAAATCGTAATAAAAACTTACTCGGTCCTTGACTCGAGTTAATATTACTAAATAAATTTTAAAAATAAAATTTTTTATAATAAATACATGATTCGATCTCGCACGAGATCGAGTCAATATTAAGAAATAAATTAAAAAAATAAAAATTTTTATAATAAATACTTGATTCAATCGCACACAAGATCGAGTCAATATTACAAAATAAATTTAAAAAAATAAAATAATTTTGTAATAAAAACTTTATTTGGTCCCACACAAGACTGGCGCCGCATATTTCCCAGCAGGTCCATCTAGCCCCAAGGCGGCGACATTGTTGGCCAACGGGCTACCAGCGGCAAGGTCGCCGGCAGGGGTGGCGCGCCTAAACAAATGAGGAAATAAATTTTGACTCGCTCCCAACTCGAGTGAATATTACGAAATAAATTTTAAAAAATAAAATAAAATAATTTTGTAATAAAAACTTGACTAGCTCTAGACTCCAGTAAATATTATAATTTTTTAATTTTTTTAAAAATTTATTTCGTAATATTGAATAGGGTCAGGAGCGAGTCAAGTTTTCATTACGAAATTATTTTTAAATTTTTTAAATTTTATTTCATAATATTGACTCGGGTCGGGAGCAGGGGTGACCGAGTCAAGTGTTTTTTAAATTTATTTTGTAATCAAAACTTGACTCGGTCCCGAGCGAGATCGAGTCAATTTTTTATTATAAAACAAATTTATTACAAAATAAATTAAAAAAAATTAATAATATCATAATAAAAATTTGACTCAGTCGGACACGAGTCAATACTACGAAATAAATTTGAAAAAAAATAAAATAATTTCATAATAAAAACTTGACTCGGTTCTCTTCAAATCGACTCAAATTTTTATTACAAAATTATTTTATATTATTTTAAATTTATTTCATAGTATTAACTCGAGTTATGACTCGGAGTAGATTCCGAGTTAAATTTTTATCATGAAATTATTTTTTTTAAATTTATTTTGTAATAAAAATTTGACTCGAATGTGATCGAGTAAAATTTTTATTACCATATTAGCCTCCTTGTTTCTTCCACCCCCCCCTTGTTTCCGGGTGCCACCTCACCGCCGGCGACTGCCGGCTGGGGGGGGGGGAGAAGTTTGCGGTGGCTTGGGGGCGGGGGAGCGAGGGGCTGGGTGGGGGGGGAGGAGGGCAGCAGCGGGGGTGGGTGGGGAGGGCTGAGGGCGGGGGTGGACAGGCCGGTGGCAAGGGGGTGCGGCAGGCCTGGGGAGCGAGTCAAGGGAGGGGCGGCCAGCCGGGGAAGGGGTGGGATGGCCGGTGTTTGGGGGCAGAACAGGGCCGGGGTGGGGTCGGGGCAGGGCCAGGGCCGGGGCCGAAGGCGGGGCGGGTCCGAGGGGTGGTGGAATCCGGCGGAGGGTGGGAAAGTGGGGAGGGAGGGGGGTGGGACATGACATAGTTTTGATGGCCGTTGGATTTTGATCCAACGGCCATCAAAACCATGTGCTGCCTGCGCTACAAAAAGCAGGCAGCGCAGGGTAATATTTCTGTATCTATCTATCTATCTATCTATGTATCTGTTTATAAAGAGTTGGTAATAACTTTGTAATGATTATCAATATTATTGGTGTTGGAAGGTTTTTTTTTTTTGGTATGCCAATATTTGGCGAAGATCCCAAATAAGTTAGGGTTTCTCTCAAAAGGATAAACCTAGCAAACCCTATGCAAGATAAGATGTTAGAAGATATGGTGTATATTGGTTAGTTAATATATAACTTAATTAGAGAGAGGTCTTATTCTTTATCTATAAATAAGACCATATATCAGCATTATACATAATTTTATTTTGAGAGAAAATTAGGGTTTTCTCCTACGGTGTTTAGACTTAGAATTTAGGTTATGAAACATACTTTTTCTCCATCTTGTGAGGAGAATTGATATATGAGAAAATCACGATCCAATCCATCAATCGGGTGAATAAGGACGCACTGTAATTTATATTCTAATTAGTTTTCAAAGAGCTTCTTTAGAGTATCAATTCCCAGAGTATGTATTAAGAGGATGCTTCTTCTTCCAAAGTGGATAATGCAGACCAATCTTCTTAATGAATAATCTCAAATTTCTCACCGGTATCCCGGTAAAACACCAAGTTGGAATGGAGATAAAACTGCATATTATGTCAATGCCTAGTGCTCTGTGCTACATATGTAAATGCATAGGGAAGTTGAATTATATATAACAAATCTAAAACCGGCCGGAAGACATTTCTCGACATAGTTGTTCCACGTATACATAAATTAGTACTACAACTTTCCATGGCCAAATTTATAAGCAAAAGGCACGAAAAGTTCAATTTTCTAAGATATTTCCACATTAATATACAGACACCCCATACACAATTCCAGCATATATGATCTTTAATTAAACAACTCTAATAAAACTATAGCCTAAAGGGCAGCAACTTCAATCAATTAATATCTTACAAATAAACCTCCTGCACAAATACAATAACAACCTAATTATATATTAATGCAACCAGACACAGTAACCATACATGTGACAACTTCAAATAACAATACCCACATCGATCAAAGACATTAATTTAACACTAATTTCAACTAGGTTGTAGGCCTTTGTACACAATGAAAATGAGCGTAGAGTAACTTAATTGTTAATATGGATCCCCCCGTATTTCAACTAAGTTACACTACCTACTCATGCAGAAACACCCCCCATCACCTCATCATTCATTCCTCATTTATCTCTTCACATACCCAGTACATGACAACTCCCTATTCATCTACCGTTATTAGATACACACTACTTTTTATTTTACGTAAGGAAGAGCATACATAATATTATAATAACAGGGAGCGTATCAAGCACTTGTGTAGCAGGCAATCCAAAGATTAGACTAATATATACAATATAATAGAAAAATAATTTGGGAAAAATAAGTAATAAAAAAGTAACGTGAGCAATACAGGACAGCCCAGAAATTAGGGGCTGCGCTGAGGTACTACAGCACCGGCAAGATGCATGCAGTGCCACTGCCTGACCAAACCAAAGGACGGAGGCCATGCAACACCCACGGCCTTCACCAAGGCACACACAAACAACCCTAACAACGAGAACAAAAACACACCAATTTATTTCAACAAGGCAGAACCAAGATGCATGCACATGGTTATGAAAGAGAGGCAAGAGAAAATGCCGAACTGGAGAAAAAGAATTGAGGGGAACAACGTCAACCACAGGAGGGAGGAGAGAAAAGAAAAGAGTCAGGAGTTTAAAACGTGGGGGAGGAGGAGATGTTACGTAACTTCCTCCCTCCAAATAATAAAAACACCGGTTTTACAAAGTACAATTTATTTTGCAAGTAATATAGCCATTTTGTGATTCACTTCCCGGTAGTGCTGGTACTGGTATTCTTAGAGAGATAATCGACAATGGCTTTAACAACAATTCCCCAGGTGCTTACAGTAATACCGGCTTCATTAGCAGAACTCTCATCCTTAATTTCATAAATATAGCTGGATTTGATGGTGGTCAGGTTGCAGTCTTTCTCTATTATTTCTAACCTGGTTGTGAAGGATATGAAGCCAACATTTATAACTCCTCCCTCAAATACCTTCACTTCCATGATCCAACGCTTCTCGTCCAATGTCGTTATTCTTTCTTTGAACGAATCAAATGGTGCTCCTACATTTACAAAATCATGTAAGCCATTAAGTCAACAGTTTTGAGTCCGCTGATATTGTTTATCCCAAGTCCATAAAAACAAAGAAAGGGCTCGCACTAAAAAGGTCATCTCATCATCAAAACTTCCTTTGTAATTACATGGATCTGACTTCTAGAGCCATGAGTTTTGATTTAAAGTACTCACACAAACAATAAATTACTCTTATTTATGTTCACATTTGATTTGTAAAAAGTGAACTCATAAAGTATAAACCACTCTTTAAATTCACCTTTTTACGGATGAAAAGAACAATACTAAATCGGTAGAATGGCTAATTTTGAGCTTAACCGGTGAATAAAACCTATTCGTTCATTCATTCTGTGAGATGAACTTTCAGTTGTTTTTTCTGGGACTAAAGCATTCAACAAAAAATGGATCACTTATATATATTAGAATGACTTTAAAGATGGTATATGCCAAATGGTGTTGATCTTTTTCCTTATACTTTAATAATATAAATTTAGATATTTCACGTTGGCCGTGGATGAGGTTTCTGACTTGTATAAACTATAGAGGCTAATGGGTAAGCCTTATTATACGAACTTACTTTTGGATTAAGAAGGGTCGTGACGGGTCCGTGACATGTGTTGTATGTCCCTTTTGGAGGCTCAAAGGGCCTAACAATTGTAAGGTACGAAATTTGTGATGACATGACCTACGTGTAAATTTGTGGCCTAAGTTATCCATTCAAAATAATTAACCCAAATTAAAAATTTATAAGCATGCTTCTATAAATATATCAGGCCTTATCTTAAAAGGTATTGTATGTAGGATTCATTTTATGAGATCTCAAAATCTACTCAACTTAGAAAATTCTATCCTCGGAGTTTTTTCACTAGCCTATAATAACCATGTTCACTCTAGGTAGCCCATGTCCACTCTAGCTAGACCATCGTCTAACACAATCCCAAATTTATAACAACCTACTCACGATCCAATTGCACAGTGATGAGCTTAAGTTATTCTTTAAAAATAGTTAATCAAAGTTGAAAACCTACATGCACACCTCCATTATTATATCAGATCTTATTCCAATAGTTATTACATATGTGACCAAAATTTTTAGTTGATCCCATAATAACTTGGGTGAGCCATTTTGATAAGAAGTCTTATGCCCATTGATTTGTATTTGGGTCTTGAGGAGATCTAAATTAACTCTACAACTCTTTTAAATGCTTTCTTTTAACAATTTGAGCATGCTTTACAAAGCTTAGCTATTAATTAGCTCACTCATACGGTAGTAATTAATTGAACCAATTATGAAGACTATACTGATTGCATCTTCTGTCCATAAATTAATTCGTGCAATGATGGACCATGTACATATATACAATTGGCCATTAATATGTAAAAATATATTGTCTACCTGGTACAAGGAAGATTTCAAACTTGAGTTCCCACAGATTCATCTCCAGTGACTTTGATGTCTCTAAAGAGGTTGAGGCTCTTGACGATGTTGGTCATAGTGAGAGTCCCGTATACCTTCCAACCTTCCGATGCCGGGAACTGCACATCGAATTCGTTGCTTTGTTTTCCTCTCATCTTCTTCTTGGGTCACCTGCAAAGCTACTACAGATCACAAAACACAAGCAAAAGCTAATAGCTTCTAAAGTTTATATGATTCTCCACTTAGCTGTCTTTTATCTTTTCTACTTATTGTAGGATCATCAGTGCCAAGGAATTAGGATTTTGTATTACTTTTCCTAAACGTGCATGCCCATCTTTTCAATTTTAATATTGCTAAGTATTAGTAAAGTAACCCTGCATAACTGGTATACATACCTCCAATTAGATCAATAACAATATAATTATGATTTAAATTGTACAATACGCATTTCAATGCGAGAAGTACATAATATATTAGAGAAATATATACGGATCTAGCTCAGAATCGCGTTATTTCGCTTATAATACTGATTAGCAATACTCACATGGCCGGCAATATTATAAATTAATTATGCATGGTTGTATTAAAAACTGCCCACCTCATGACTAGGTGATCTCTTCGTTTCCCTAAAAGAATGAATAATTCCATTATTATCGAGTTTGTATGAGCAATATGTACCAACACTTGAGTACTATATATAAAAGATGTAACAGTTGTTGATCAGTAAATATGACTCTGCTTCTTATTTCTCGCGGATGTTCTTGTGTCACATTGTTGCTCCTATTGATTTTTTTATTAGTTATGTTTCCTGTAAAACAAAAGAAAGTGAATTTACTTACTTAAAATTAAATATTACGTTTCCGGTAAATTGGATTACCTTTTTGATGGAATATGCCTTTGTCATTAATCTGAGAGTCTACTGCGTGGGTCACGTGTATTTGGGATATTTGTGAAAATAAAATGGCTAAGTACTTTTTTTTACTGAAAAGTAAATAATGAATTTAACCAAGCTATTTTTTATTTTGAAACGGAAGTGTCTGCCAATAATGTTTTATAGATTTACTATCTTATTTCAGGGGTGTAAGGAAGGCAAGGCATGGGTATCATGCATGGGTCGCAAGCATTATACGGTCAGGTCGATTAGGTTTGAACTCGTGCTTATTAATTTTGTACTCGCATAAAATACTCTACTTTAAATTTATAGCTCTTGAACCATGAATAAAAGCTTGAACTAAAGACTGTTTGGCTCCAGTCGAAACATGAGCTCAATGTATTTGTGAGCTCGATAAAATACTTGGCTCGACTTGATTCGTAAAATATATATCTTGAATGTCCAATTGTTCATGTAATTTAATAACTTCTACGTCATGAACAATTAATTATTTGAAAGTATTGCCAATATTTTACATGTTACTCAATTACAAACTACTTTGCTAGTTTTCTTATGCTCACCCTAAGTTACTTTTTTTCCCTTCTCAAATTCACTGATCATAATGAATTTCTAATATATATAGAGTGATCGAGGTAACCATACTCACAAGTTATTTAGTTAATAACTATTTACTTTCTAATAATTGATTCATGTAGTAGTGGTTATTGTTAGGATGAAGGATAAAAATATAGAAAGGTTTAACAATCAGAGTTAAATAAAAGGAAAACATATCTCTTTTACATGAGGAAGATTGATACAACTTTTATGTATGTGGCAAGTGTACCAGGTGTAATCAAGTAATAAAGTTGAGCGTAGAGTTTTGTTCTCATAGAGGCTATCTATTTACTCAATTAAAATTATTAAACAAAACTCTCTAAGGCAAGGAAATACAAATTTTTGTGATTTTTATCTATACTAAACTTACAATCTAAAATTAATTCTAAATTAAAACAAAATAGAGTCTAATGTAAAGTCTATATTTTTCTCAATATGCAAAAATCTATGCTAGAGAACAAAATTCCTTAAACCAATAAATTGACAAAATAATTATAATTAATAACTCATTGAACCCTTATAATTGTGATCCTAGGATTTCTTTTCCATCAACACTTCGCAAAGGTTTATGCTGGTGAATTAGGTTTCCCTTACCTCTTCTTATCTGCTTTATATTTCCTCTCTATTATTTCTCCATCTTGTCCATACCTCCTCTCTATTACTTCTCTATCCTGTCCATATCTCAAGAATGAGGCCTAAAGAGCTTTTTGTAGAGTTATTTTGGGCCTCCTATCTTCAATGACGGTTTAACAAATGGTCACTACCATTTCATATTCTTAGATTTCTTTTGGTATTTTGAGTGTGAAAATGGGCTAATAATTAATATTTATGAGTACAAATATTAACAATTTCCAACTTGAAGTTTGATTGGAACTCATCTGCCCTAATCTTCCTCCACTTGTTCATCGCATTAGTCCACGACTTGCATGTTAGTGAGCCAATCCTTCGCCGGTGATCACTGGAGCTCAACTGGCTATGCATCTAAATTTGCCAAAACTAGAAGCACATCTAGATGAATCCTGTTGTCAGCGACCTTCCATGGTTTGTCTTCGGCTAATAGCTGGTGAGTCCGCTTTACTTGCAACGGTTGGATGGCAGAGGTGAACATGAAGAAAATTTTTTTCCCCTTGATCTTCTTACAGAGTCCCCTTCTCGCCGACATGTGGCTGGGGACATCGCCAATCGTTGTCGGCCAATGGTCGGCAAATCTTCTTCACATGCGAGAAATGAAATGATCCTTTCCCCTTTTTGGTGAACGAAGTACAAAACTTGTTGAGGAAATAAGAGGCTTTTAGTAGCTCCAGTCGAAGCGACACCTCGTCGTCGGCATGCGGTCGGCGGCGACGCTGCTCATCGTCTGCTTGCTCTTGCCAGCCGGCGGCGGCAACGTCTCAAACCGTTTCGTGAATGTCTCAAAATGAGGTCTTTACTGGTCGAGAGTTTTACCTCCCTAAATGGGTTGCTCAAACCCATTATCAGTTACCTCTTCTAAATATACAACAAAAATAAAATAAATATAATAATCATAATCGGTTAATTAATTGGACAATTTGAGGTTGAATATAATTTTTATTTGTGCAATTCTTTTGGTTTGTGCAATTAACTTATAAATGAACAGTTAATTAATTATTAGGACTATTTTATGAATTGTTCATGTCAAATTAATTTTAAATGAGTATATTAACAAATTTGGTTCATCCAACTTTGTTATGTTGTTTGTCTAATAATTTATTTGTTAGACAAATATGTCACACACTAAATTACCCACTCAATATCCAATTGTTCATTAATAAGGGACTAATATGCCGCTGCGTCCACTTAATTTGTATCTGTTGCAATTAATTGAATCATAATTATTTAAAATACTAGGAGCTAAATATTTGATTATTAGTTATCATAATTTAGTTTTTCATGCATTAATTAATATTTAGGATTTGTATAATTAATCGTGCAATAAATAAATTTTGATTGTGAGCTCTGCTCATTGTTTATTTATTATTCATTATTAATTTTACTTTATCCTAAATAGTTAATTTTTGTAAATTCTTGTGTTAATATTAATTAAACTTCATTTAAATGTCTCTTGAATTTTAATCAAAATGGAAGCAAGCAAACAAATTATTACTGATTTGAACAAGGGCAAGAAACTTACCGGAGATAATTATGACTTGTGGCATATTAAGGTACAATTGATCCTTCAAGATTAGAAAGTTCTGAAAATTTAGAACCATACTGTATCTCCTCCCACTAATTCTATCACTAGGCAAGAGGTTGATCTATATAATGCCTGAAAAAAGAAGCATAGTATTACACATATCACTCTTTTTAAGTACTATGAAAAATGATATTTTTTATGAATTCGTAAAGTACATAAATGTTCAGGCTATGTGACTGAAAATAAAAGAAATATATAATTTGTAAAGTAAACTATAAAAAATTAGTATTAAGTTCTACACTTACAAGATGCGTCCCCGGGCTACAATGAGGGATCATCTATTTAGATAACTTTTATAATATGACTCGGGGAGTCGATCACTAAATCAGATAGTATGAAGTTATATATCGAGTTTAACTCAGCAAGTCACGGAGTCAAGTGGACTTGGGGAGTATTTGGAGTTAAAATACCCAAATTAGTTAGTCCACCATTCTTATACCAACTAGGATAAGATCTAATGTAATAGTGGGGATGTGCCGATGAGAACACCTTAGTTATTAATGCCTACAAGAAGATAGTCCCTAGTTTACAATGGTAAGATGATAATACATTAGATCACTAAATATTGATAGCACGGTGGTAGTAGATCGCCTAAAGATTGATTGACCTTGGTCAGTACTATCTATATGAAGATGGTCCCCAGCTCGCATATCTACGATGATAGTGCATTAGATCTCTAATCAATAGCAAGATGGTTTGATTTTGGTGGTGACAATTTGATTGGTGAAGTTATAATATTATTTTTAATAAATTTACTATCGTCTGAGGGGGATAGATCGGATGAGATATACGAGATGGGAGAGGCTCCAATTCAAACACAGGGAGAGATGAACATGATAACCGACATCATGAGAAAGTTTTGGTCTTAGTCAGATCAGAAAGGAGGCCCATGAGTAGCTTCACATAAGGCGGCCCAATGTACCCGCATGGCCCAAGTGCAAACTAGTGAGTCTAAACCATGTCTTTAGAGTGTTTAACTAAGTTGAAGTTTCATAATTACCAATATTCCAAATCTTATTGAAATAGGTACTAGATGTTGCATTAATTTTAGGGATCTTATAATCCACATACTTTATAGAATTATGCCCAAAAAATTCTTTTCCTCGACCTAGGGGCCTAATTCATTCCCTACAATGCACTTTGACCCACTATCCACTATGCTCCCGAGTTCACTCTGTTACCACTCATAATAAACTTGGTCTTGTTGTAAAATGATGGGCTTAAATTATATCTGTAGAAGTGGTGAATCAAGTTAAAGATCTGAAAGCATACCTCCACTAATGTACATGATATTATTTCAATAAGTTTTAGATATGGTCTAATGTAACACACTATTTTCTTTGTTTGTGGGTTGACCAAAGTACTATGTTAAAATTCAGAAAACTATTTAGACTACTATCGCAAAAACTTCATGGAAGATGATTTGAACCTCACGGAGGCTTAAGATGGACACCTTACTTGATTTCATACAATGTATGCTGATCATACTACATAAGAAAGGTTTTAATTTTAGGGATCCCAAATGAACACTACCGAGTCACATGAGAGGAAACAAGTCCCTTGCAGCTAAGAAGGTAATTTTATAATATAATGAATGCTTCGAGTTACATAAAGGTAACACTTCCAATGTAGTTAGGAGGTTCAAGCTTTTCATAATGCGAATGCATGACCTGACTCTTACACTTTGTTACAACCTCGAGTTAGATAACTTATACATAGATGATGCTGATGATCTTGCCGTAATGTAAACACTGGGTCGTGGTTACCTATTCTAAATACCCTAGTAGAAGTAAATTAAAACACAGAAGCATCATCGAAAATCAGGGCATCATCTAACATCTAGTTTTCAGGTTGACCCTTAAAGAGGTGTGAACAATATGCTCCTCCAATCCACGTTACTCTGCCACTCCACACACAACTGCAATAAATATGTTTCGTGTATATTTTAAGCTACAACATTATTGCTGGGACTTTGAGGCTTTCCTGCCGACGATTTGTTAGTCATTACTCCAAGGTTAACTACTCTACACAGAAGGTGAGTTATATAAATAGAATAGTGCCCATCACACCATACCACACTGTCGAGAGTCATAACTTAAAATTTATTACTTATCAAGACTTCAATCCCACATAGAGAATCACATTACATTGAATTACATTCTTTAAAAATGCATAGTCACAACAACTCAAGTGAATTTAACACAACATTTGAGACCCTTGCCATGAGTCACTCGACCCTTCTACCATTGCCGACCACCACTAACAAAAGTTCAGCTACTTATATATATAGGAAAAATGTCAGTAATGAAACAAGTTGATGATTGGTTTGATAGTGGCTAATAATTATACCAAAACTGGTAGATGGGTACTCTAATACCCGCAAAAGAAGTTTCAAACAACAAGCAGAGGCTAGAGTCACTCATTGACCACACAACATAATCGTACATACTGCGTTAGAACCCTCAACGATACCACGTGCAGACCAAACAACCCAACAAAACAACAATGTGTCATAACCACTCACATGTACCGTTCTCTAGTTGATGGTAGCATGCCCGCATTATACCTCATTGTTAGTAGGATCATGTAGAGAAGCACACGTAAGAAAATCCGTCACATATATGTATACATATAGGCCTTAGGTAGGAGTTTATATCATACCATTTCTTAATCTTAAGTTTGAAAACTATCAAGGGATCTCAACAATGAAGTTTTATTAAACTGTAGACAAAAATCATTTAAATAACCCAAAGCTAATGGGATAAAATCGATCGCCACTATCTCCTTCCCACGATCGTAATACAAAGCTATGATAGAGCCAAACAAAGAGTAAAATAGAGGGAGTCCTATAGATTTGGATGAGTCGATCTCCTCGTCCTAACTCGGGGAGCTCACTTTGACCAACACGACACACAAAACAAGGTAAAACCTCCACAAATGCATAGCACACATATCAGCTTAATTAACTTAATTATCTAAGTTAATATCTTGTTAAACTTCATTATTTAAACTTCATTAAAGTTTAGAGTTGTAAGTGTAGTGGGAAAAGTCTAATACTTAGGGTCTTAGGATCGAACTTAACCAGACAATTTTTTGAACGAGATTTGGACCAGTTGGCCCTAACTCTCAAAGTGTTTGATACAAAAATTACCAAGTGCTGCCCCATGAGCCAACATGGTAAACAAGGCCTAATATGGTCGGGTTAAGGTATTGTGAATGGTGTTTTCGGGCTGCACACTAATTTTCTCAAGTATTGTTTATAGGTTGAAGACTCTAAATGAGCCTGGGTGAAAGGTAGGGTTAGTCAACATCGTGGGCTTGAATGCTATAAAATTTCAGGTCCAACTCTAAGGATTTAGGCCTGACTAAACTCAGGAATGGAAGGCATTGATTAGGTCATTTCTGGACCTGGCTAGACTTATGTGGCTTTGGAAAATCATAACGCAAGATCTATTAAGCCAATGACTCTCAAAATTTTACGGTGATTCTATTGGGAGATATCCTAAGGTCTAGGTGAAATTTCATGCAGTTTCACCACCAAATGATTAGGTGAAGAGATTTTGCATCCGGAGATAGGGAACAATGGTTTCACCCTACATACCTGTACACTCCAAAAATACAATTAACTAGCCACCTAAGTGATTTTAAACTTAGTAAAAAATTTACATGTTTCCAGTAGACATTTAGTGAGTCCATAGGTAATTTTTATAGATTTTAATAACGTCTTTTAGTAGGTTTACAACTGAGCGTATGCTCAAATCATGACATCATATCAACAAAACAGAAAACATACGACACATTTATGATTTTTTTCATCCCTTACTGAAGTTATTTTAGCATGATATTTTATTAAGAGGTAGCTAACATTAAGAGCAACAATCATGCAAAAGATAGCATCTAAATACATCCTACAACATGGTGCAAAAGTTTGGGAAATGGGTGACCTGGTCACTGGGACGACAAAATCTGCCACCTTTTGCCAAGTTTGGCACCTGTTCATGCTAGTACATACATAATAAAACAAAACAATGTGTATGAAACTTGTAGATCTATTTTGTATGAAGCTAAAAAACAAGAATCATGCAAATCAGCAACCTATCTGATGACATATGAATTTATATCGAAATAGTGCACATACAAAAGCATATAGATCTTACAATACTCATAACTATATTTTCACACATATATAAAAGACCATATTCCAATGCCTACCTACTCCTAGCAAATAGATCTACATGATAAAAATATAATAAAAGGACCAACACAGTTATGCAAGCATGCAACATATGCACAACTTGCGATAAAGTGAGGAAAGATGTGACCTTTACCTTTTACGAGGCCAAGGGGAGGTCTCTTGGGTCCTCCTACCACTAGACCTACCACTCTATGTTGTTGGCTAGGCTTGGAGAGGGCTTGGAGGACTAGGAAGACTGTGGAGGAAGTGGAGAAGAAGGGAGAAAGGGGAAGGTCTGTGAGGAAGAGCCAAAGAGGTGAACGGTGAGGGAGAAGGGCTGAATTTATAAAAAGGGAAAATGAGCTCCATTGCAAGGGCACTCTCCTAGTGCTTTTGCACTGGCCTCTGCTAGCTGGACCATGGATTTTGCTAGATCCAGAAAATGCAATCTTGCTGAGGCAAATCACACGCAACGTCAGGTAACAATTTTAGGCGCAAAGGCGTTGTCATTGGGCAAAACATGTGCAAAACCTAATATGGACGCATGGGCTAAGGCATCAGCACATGGGCACCAGCATGGCACCTTTGCTCTGGCCCAGTTTTTGCATGCTTAGGGTTTTCACCCTTGGTCTAGCAGGGAGACCTCAGGAGCTGCATTGTGAGTCCGTAGATAATAGGATTGTCTGTAAGGGGTTCCAAACACTCGGCAAGCAATCTTGATTGTGAGGGACTCGGTCCTAAATCTAAATAGACTCTCAAATAAAAGTGGAAATAAGAGCTTGGACGGCATAGTGTCCAATCGGGCGACGCCAAACATTGGGGGTGACAAAGGCCATGGCTCACCCATTACATACAATCCATATGCTAATGAAAAAATGACCAAGCAAACAATTCAATCTCGTTTGTGACCTAGTTGAAACTAAAACCTTATGGTGAAAATCTGGGTTTTACAACTAATTTTGAGGGTCTCATATAAAACAACAAGCGCCTCACTTGAGGTTTTTATACTTTTATGTCAGTTTTGTTTAAGTTATGTCTTCAAAAGTGGTGAATCGAGATAAAGATATATAAGTGTTATACTCCCACTAATATACGTGATCGTATCTCAATAGGTTTTGTATAAATACTAATTTTGAGGATCTCATGTAAAACAACCAGCAATTCATGATTCGAGTTTTTTATTCTTTGTCAGTTTAGTTATTTTGTTTATCCAGTCTGCATAAGTTAGCTCATGTTGTTGGCGGGGTGGATGCAATAGGATCTTTGGTCACCTAATGTACATGAACATTGACAATATTCAACGTATCAACATCTATTATACATGAACATCAATATTCAATGGATGAACATTTAATAATAAGTATTTGTTTAATCATCTATATTCAATGGATCAACATCAACATTCTCTTACTTGATCCATGTGATATACTGATTTAACAAATAATAGTTGCGCATTATGTAAAATGATAAATTACAGATGGGAATCCCACTTGATCCATGTACGCATTACCGGTCTACGTAACAATTATAAACATCTTTATTAAATTACAATAATGTCATGTCAATCATACATCCTATATTTGACATATTCTGTTCTATGTACTGCAACATTAGTAACTTACCAAATAATATTTATAAACAAGAAACAACCATAATGTCTGCCATAATGGCTAATAAATGAAAAATCTTATCATTCATGAAAAGGCTCAATACCGATTATTAAATAACTTTTATATTATGCCAGAACAATAATGCATAAAAGAATTAAAAAAATAAGGCATAAAAGAATTAAAAAATCAATGCATAAATTATATATTATAATAAAAAATCATAGTTCGGTCCCACACTTTACTTTAATAACCAAGGGAGATGGAGACCCTTGCCTATTCTTTAAGCTAATTATTAAATTAAGAGAGGCCTATGACACCCATTGTAGGTTCCTTTTGGGCTTGGGTGTTCAGTTGGATTGGAGCGTAGTTGGTTTTCGTGAACCCGGGTGTAAAAACTATGAAAATTATTACAAGACTCGAACCTAAATATTATGAAATAAATATAGATGAACCGATATGGTTGGTTATCAAGTCAACCAGTCATGGTTCGACTTAAGGTCACCTAGAAAATACCTATTCATAAATGGATGATGGGGTGTGAGAATTTAATGAAGGGGTCGTTGAACCTAGGAAATACCAATGGATGATGGGGTGTGAGAATTTAATGAAGGGGCTCGTTGAATCTAGGAAATACCAATGGATGATGGGGTATGAGATTTTAATGGAGGGAATGGTTGAAGTGTATATATATGCAGGAGGAGGGAGTATTTCATCCCTCATCTCCATCCCAGGCGACCTCCCTATTACTGTGTGAGTATTTCATCCCTCATCTTATTTGTTTCCATTAGGATGTTGAAGATGCCCTGCCAAGTTGCTAGATCTCCAGCGTCTTATGCGTGAGGTTCTTGTCGATTGCTTAGTTGTTTTGTAAATGGACATGTTAATAATTAAATTATTAATTAGATAATGGGGATTTGGATGAGGATAATTAATAATTAATTATCATTAGAATTGCTGAAAATTTAACAAGGAATGAAGACTAACATGAACTAATTACATCATTTAAAATTGATAGTATATAAGTCATGTAAGTTGCATGTAGGTTCATGCAAAATAAAATTATACTAATGTATAATTTTATGCCCTCATTTAGATTAGGGTTCACGGGTCACAGTCAGACGAAATCACAAGTCAGGTACGTATATAGGTAGAACATCGTACTTTTCTTGTTGATAGCCTAGGTCGGCCTGAGCCCAGATACGACCACCATGCACCGAGTGCAACCGGGGTCAAAGAATTGACTCAGTCCGACACGGGGTTGTATTATGTGCGTAAATTGTGTAATGCATCGACATTATTTTGGAGTAGTGATAGCCGCCCCATAAAAAGGCTACGGACGGGGTGAGTGAGGCATAGCGATTACTCCATCGCACTGGAGTGCAGTGATAGCCTCCCCATAAAAAGGCTACGGCCGGGGTGTGTGAGGCACTGGCACTAGAGTTGGCAGTGAGAGTTTCCCTACAAACGGGGGTAGCATTCACCTGAGTGCAGTGATAGCATGTAGTGATGAGGAGATGATTCAGGTGGTATGATGTGTGAGACCTAGCATGTACTGATGAGGAGATGATTTGGGTGGTATGTTGTGTGAGATGTGGACCTAGCATGTAGTGATGAGGAGATGATTCGGGTGGTGTGATGTGTGAGACCTAGCATGTAGTGATGTGTGAGATGTGGACCTAGCATGTAGTGATGAGGAAATGATTCGGGTGGTATGATGTTTGAGACCTAGCATGTAGCATGTAGTGATGTGTGAGATGATTCGGGTGGTATAACATGTGGACCTAGCATGTAGTGATGAGGAGATGATTCAGGTGGTATGATGTGTGAGACCTAGCTTGTACTAATGAGGAGATGATTTGGGTGGTATGATGTATGAGATGTGGACCTAGCATGTAGTGATGAGGAGAGATGATTCAGGTGGTGTGATGTGTGAGACCTAGCATGTAGTGATGTGTGAGATGTGGACCTAGCATGTAGTGATGAGGAAATGATTCGGGTGGTATGATGTTTGAGATCTAGCATGTAGCATGTAGTGATGTGTGAGATGTGGACCTAGCATGTAGTGATGAGGAAATGATTCGGGTGGTATGATGTTTAAGACCTAGCTTGTAGTGATGAGGAGATGATTCAGGTGGTATAACATGTGGACCTAGTATGTAATAATCAGGAGATGATTTGGGTGGTATGATGTGTGAGACCTAGCATGTAGTGATGAGGAGATGATTCGGGTGGTATAACACGTGGACCTAATATGGAATAATGAGGAGATGATTTGGGTGGTATGATGTGTGAGGAGAGGAGATGATTTGGGTTGTATGATGTGGTATGATGTGTGGGGAGAGGAGATGATTCGGGTTGTATAATGTGTGAGGGGAGGAGATGATTCGGGTGGTATGATGTGTGAGGGGAAGAATTTTTAGGTTTATCCCATATTATATTTGGAGGTGAATGATGACTTATATATAGGCTAATATTTAGAGGTGAATGGTGATTTGTATATAGGCTAATGTGAAAGCCTTATTCCTCTTTAGAGGGCCCATTGGGCCCAATAGAGATAAGAGATGACTAGATTCTAACAACCTTATATAAATGATTACACTGCTCACATCTATAATGTCTTTTCATGTATTTGTCTAACATAGATAATTAGATATTGTTCATGAATATTTATTTGATCATGCACATTAAATAAATAAACATCCAACACTCATGACCTATCAGCCAATAGAGATAAGAGATGAATAGATTCTAACAACCTTATATAAATGATTACACTACTCACATCTATAATGTATTTTCATCTATTTGTCTAACATAGATAATTAGATATTGTTCATGAATATTTATTTGATCATGCACATTAAATAAATGAACATCCAACACGCAAGACCCATCGGCCATCAATCTCTCTTCATCTCTGACCTTGTACTCTCCCGTATTAAATGTTGTAAATTAACGTTCTTTGGCCTTGGTTATGCTCAAATACAACAATTATACACACACACACAGTCACTCTTAATCAAATGAATATGACAAATATATAGTGAACATTTACGAAAATTAATAAGAAAAGTTAAAATTCGATTTTAGATAAAAAGTAGGATATTCAACTAATTAAAATGAAATAAATAAAAAATAAATCAAATTATTATAGTTTATTTCTTCACTCTTTTAAAGAAGTTTTTAAAACTGAATCTTTCCATAGTTAAGATATCCAATTATTATACTCTATCTAATTATTCAACGATGATTATCTATAAAAATACATTTTCTCTAAAATTGGCTTCAACATTTTGGCTAGTATAATTCAAAAACAAAAAATAAGGAGCCCACGTTAGTCATCACCATTTTAAGTCAAAAAAAGGAGCTCACTATGCAAGATTCCACACCATGTATGACCTCTTTATGTGTTAGAGAAAGACTTTGATTATAAACATACTCTAATTGATGAATTGATAGTTTATGTTATATTTAAATTTTATTTATGTTATATTTTGATTAGTTAAATCTCTATTTTTCATTTGAGCACAACTTTTACCTCTTGTTGTTTTCTTAATAAGAGTATATATGTCATGAGGAATTCAATACCAACTAACGAGAGATAGTTTGTGACAAAAATATATGTTTTTTATTTAATGTCAAATTCTAAAAAAGAAATCATGAATCTATGATCTTATAAAATATTTCCCCCTTCTTATCAAATTATACAAAAAAAAACTACCATGAATCTATGATCATGAGGAGTTATTTTTGACTCCAATCGTGAGCGTCTCCATAATTTGGAGTTGTGGAGGGGCATAGTTTTAAAAATAGTATTAGCGACCATACTAGATTTTCAAGTGATATGAGGTATATTTGGTTCAATCGGGTTGAACCATATTCTAAAATTATAAATATAATATTTGATTAAATACTAATAATATATTTTGTCATTAATATTATATTAAATACCAATTAAAATATTAGAATTTTCAACAAAAAAACTAGATTTTGTAAAAATTTCATACTAAAAAACTAGATACTGATTAAAATGGTACATAAAATTGATCCTTGCCAGATTTAAATGTGGTACAAAGTATATTGGGTCCGATGAATGGTTCTTGGCGCATTCAAACTACCCGATTTGTAGATCGGAGATGGTGAAGGTGGATAAATATTTCATGGAGTTAGCTAGCAAGGACATGGAGGTAGTTATAGAGGTTGGTGCTAGTCATGATCTTGTTGCAGATTTTCCTACCAATTGTACACAATTTAACTCAAGAATAGCTGCTACCAAACGATGTTCGTCACTTCTGATTCCCTTTGATCAACGAGACTCTAACCTAGCTTCTTCAAGGATATTAAATCGATCATTGTCGATGGGGGACTTACAAGACTAAAGAGGTGCATCATGCAATCAATTCTGTGGGTGTTGAACGAGGCCTTGCTCCAGAGATCATTTTTGCGGGGAGATTAATAATGGCAACTTGAATACATGGTAGCCTTTTTCTCTTACGATTTTTTTGGGCATTTTGGTTCCTTATCATAATATATATATATATATATATATATATATATATCACACACACACACGTCTATTTGTGTTGTTTTAGCTTCAGAATATGGTTCCATTTTTGGAGGCCGGCGGCAGGATGTGGAGATGGGGGGCTTCAATCCCCTTTCATTTATTTTAAAAGTTTTAACCTTGAGACTGAGGATTGCAACTGCTTAGCGGTCGCAAAATGTATTTTGTAAATCAGCAATTGCATAGCAGTTGCAAAATTTTCTTTTCGGGTTCTTATTTTTACAACAGCATTTGCAATCACGAATTCCAGTTGCAAACTTTTTTTCTAGGTTCTTATTTTTACAACCTTCTAAAAATAATTCTACAGTCTAATACTAAAATAAATAAAAAAATCTGGGCATAGTCTTATATATTCTGATAACTCATTATACTATTGTCTTACTGACGCTGTCATCATATATTTAGGCAAACATGACCCTCATGGTTCATAATACACGATCGGCTTCGGCTCAGTATGTGTGTTCTGAAATTGATTCGATTGAAAATAATGGTCGGGCTGACTAGTTCAGACTATAAACCTTGACTCGGGTAATTGGTTTTATATAATTAATCTAATATTCATATTAATACATAATTTGGGGTTTAAGAAGATCGTTCATAAACTAGTTTGAGAGAATAGCTGTGGCATTCAAGGTACGTATAACTTGTATGATATTTAATTAGCACAAACAACAATTGATTAGTCGGGTGAAAGATGTAGTCTCAACATTGGCGTTAGAGAAGACACATTGGACTACATCTACTTGATTAAGATATAGCTAGGGGGTATAAGGCTCATTCCACAATAGGATTAGAGAATTGTGAACCGACTTAGCCCAATACACTCTTTGACATCGAAGTCTGGGTGGGGAATAAGTGTAGAGTCTTCCAGTGATGGAAAAGACAATGCTTATGATCATAGATGGTAAATCTCTTTAGCAGATTGATTAGGTTGTTGGAACTGGAGTTGGGCATAAATTAATATTTCTTATGCTTTTTGTTTATTCATTATTATTATACGTACTTGGTGGTTTCATCATTAACGCGCCTCCACATGTATTGACTAGATAGGAGTGAGCTTTTGGAGGAGACACAATGCGGACTTTGCAATTGGACTATAAGTTAAATAATATTAGTTATTTTTGTGCTAAACTTTTAGTATATCATAAGTTGGTAATACATTATTAGTAATGGAACTTGTTATATTTGAGACTTGTTACATTATTTTCAATGCTTAATACTTGATTATTGTATTTATTGTTATAGACAAGTTATATATAGTAGGAATAATTTATAGTTTGCTGCAATATAGCAATATATTAATTGTTTAAGTTCTGTTAAATAATTATTGTTTATTGCAATGTTGTTGCATATTTAATTATCCCATGTGGATTGATATGGTTTGGGTTTCAGACTAAATGTGGTGCCCGATTCAATTGTAAAATTGGGCAGATCTTCTCTAATATATGAAATTTGACACCGATGTGTATTGAACGTGAGACTAATTTAAAGATATTATAAATTTTAATGGCCACCAAAATCTCCTCCTTCTGAGGAGAAAGGAGGAGATTTAGTTGGTGGTTTGTTTTACCATTCTTTCTTCTTCAATTATTTGGGAAAGCAATTTTCGTACCTGCCATCCCTGAGGCGTCAAACTATAAAGGTGATCCCCGTATGAGCAGTACAATTTTCTCCAGAATTGCCTGCACTGCCACCAATAAGATTTTAATGAGATTTTTTAGAAAACGCAAAATTTTCAAAATTTGGAGTCGATATTAACAAAATTATCAAGATTGGTGCTTTTACTCCTATTTGATTGGTGGGTATGGCCATCGAAATCTACCCCCGGCCAAATGATTTCGGTTCTATTCTGGAGAAACAATGGCAGTGTTCAGATGAACAACATCAAGCCTGGAATGATTTTTGCTTGAGTTACTCTCACATCTTTGTCCCAACCTTTAAGACAATGGTATCCTAGCAACCAGCTCAAGCTCTATTACTACACACTCTAAACTTACTAAAATCATTGAATCACAGTTTTAAAATTCATTTTTAGTTTCAAAAACTCAGTC
Organism: Piper betle; assembly: GCA_033002965.1. Lineage (NCBI taxonomy): Eukaryota > Viridiplantae > Streptophyta > Magnoliopsida > Piperales > Piperaceae > Piper > Piper betle. Next base: position 73,591 of record JAURVB010000924.1, read on the forward strand.
TTCCACACTCTTGCTTTTCAAGACAAATTCTATGGATAACTACTGTGATATATTTTGTGATTGAACCTAAGCCAAGTTACAAAAGTTATTATATATTATCATTTTTTTATTATGGTCAAATCAGAATTTTAAAATAATGTAAATCATATATTTAATAATGTTCAAGTGTTAAAATGATTAATATATACTAAATTCATATAATTTATTTATTTGTTCGATATAAATAATAATTAAATGACTCTGTGTCAATCCTACTTCATAGCTTGTCGAATTGAGTCCGTCCTCAATTTTTAAACTATACGTTGAATCATCTATAAATAAAAGATGAAGTAGAAAACACATTCTATAATGAGGACTGCATAAATATAATGAGAAAGATAACAAATGATGATGCAAAGAAGTTTTACGTGAAAAGCCTTAAAAATGATTAAAAAATATTACAAAAGAATAAAATATTTTTAAAATATATTCTAATCACATTTTCACATACAATAAATCTCTCACAAATAGAACAAAATCTTAACATTTTGGAACACCTCAAAAGATTTTCTAAGAAATAAAATGAGAAAACTGATTTGGTTCCTTGATTGGTTGTTTGAAATGAACCTAAATGATTGAAGTGTTTTTAGAGAATTTTCATTTGTGTTAGTATACAAAAATCCAAACACGTGCTCATCGATTTCTTGCATCGGCTATCATCCATACTAAAACTACTATTCAAAACATCATTTTCTTAGAACCTAAATGATTGAAGAATTTTAAGAAAATTTTCAATCTTGTTAGTATAAGAAAGTCCTTTTCATGGAAGCTAAATGATGGAAGTAATTTTAGAGATTTTTCAGTCGTGTTAGTATAAGAATGTCCAAACACGTGTTCATCGATTTCTTGCGTTGGCTTCTATCCACACTAAAACTACTATCAAAACATCATTTTCTTATTATCGTCGACATAAACTTTAGAAGATTGAGACACATCTCACTCTTCATTCTCAATCAAAGCTTTATTGTAAACAGTGCTTTTCCTACCTTGCCAGCAAATAGCAATTAATTTTGTCCTATTATTTCATGTCCTTTCCCAAAACCTTCCAACATGCATGAAGATATAACATTATATATAACATGTGCAGTCCAACGTTTAAACCTTTTTTCAAAATAATTGACTAAAATTAAAGATTTATAGTTTATTCCGCTACTAGTGTATATTTAATATGCAATAATTTGAAATGGCCAGTATCTCTCTTCATCGATCCGCAGCTCTCCATCGAAATCCTTGGGGAGATTACTTCGTTAAATCATCCCAAAATGAAAAGGTATTTAAACAATTCAGGATATTGTGATCTTATATGCAATTTGAGTGTGTTCATGTATTGATTATTTCTTTTGGGGTATTTTATAATTTTTGAACTATAAATTAAACATGTGTGATTCAATATTGCCGCAGGAGTTGGATTCATTGAGAGCAAAGGCCAAATTACTGAAAGATAACGTGTCGAATAAACTTATAAGCACCATTCAAGGGGAAGAGAAACGTGAATTGATTGATACACAGTATCACCTTGAACATAAAAGTCTAATTTTTAAACTACATAGGCTTAGTCACTCCCAAGCCGAGACACTTAAAAATGTGCTCGCACAAGTAATAAAGCTAATGTTACAGCTTAGAAACTTTTACCCTAGTAAACAGAAAGGCTGAAAAATAACCATTATAAAGAGACGAATAATGCTAGGCAGGCATACAGCTGCACACTAGCAGCTTCCAATAACATTAGGCATACAGCTGAACACTAGCAAACGAATTGTGAACCGACTTAGCCCAGTACACACTTTGACATCGAAATGTAGGCGGGGAATAAGTGTAGTGTCTTCCAGTGAGGGAAAAGACAGTGTTTATGATCATAGATGGTAAATCCCTTTAGCAGATCGATCAGTCTGTTGGAACAGGAGTTGCACATAAATTCATATTTGTGATGCTTTTGTTTATTCATTATTGTTATACGTACTCCGTAGTTTCATCACTAATGTGCCTCGTAATGACTAGATAGGAGTGAACTTTTGGAGGAGACACAGTGTGGACTTTGCAATTGGACTATCAGTTAAATACTATTAGTTATTTTTGTTTTGAACTTTTAGTATATCTTTACTTGGTTATACACTATTAGCAATGGAACATGGTGCGATTCACGAGAGTTGAATCAATTATATTTGAGACTTGTTATATTATTTTCAATGCTTAATACTTGATTATTTTATTTATTGTGATAGTCGAGTTATATATAGTAGGAATAATTTTATAGTTTGTTGCAATATAATGATATATTAATTGTTTAAGTGTTGTTAAATAATTGCTGCTTATTGCATGCTTGTTGTATATTTAACTATTCCATGTCGATTGATATGGTTTGGGTTTGAGACTAAATGTGGTGCCCGGTTCGATTATGAAACCAGGCAGGTCTTCTCTAGGCTAGCTCGTGAGCATTTAGGTACGGCTTGATTTGACTCGACTCAAAATTCGACATTTAAATGCTCGAGCTCGAACACGACTCTAACTCGAATCCTTTGAGCCGAGTTTGAACAAGGTAGTATTCGACTCGACTCGACTCGATTATAACTCGAACTCGACTCGATAAAATAATATAATAATATAGTCTTTATATATATATATGTAATGTATATAAGTTTAATTGTAATTAGTTATATTTATTTATATATAATATAATAACAAAGTAGTGAAATAGCTTAGATGATTGGTATTCAAGTTCAAGACCTGCAGGTCGTGGGTTCAATCCACACTAACTTTATTTTTTTAAGTGAGTTACTTTCCACTTTAGAATCGAGCTGGTTTCGAGCTTGAGTCGAGCTCGAACAACATAAAAATGAGCTCACGAACGAGCTGGGTTTGAGCTCATCAAAATTAAATAGTTTAAGTGTATTCGAGCTCGAGTCGAGTTCGGACAACATACAAATACTCGAACAACATACAAATATTCGAGTCGAGCTCGAGCATGCAATTTCAAAACTCGTTGATCTCGAGCCGAGTTTGAACACAAGTTAAGCTTGGCTCGCTCGCTCGTTTAGCAGCCCTATGGATTCTCTAATATACTGAATTTCACTCTGATAGGTATTGAACGTGTGGCTAATTTAAATACATTGTAAATTTTATTGGCCACCAAAATCTCCTTTTAGTTGGTGGTTTGTTTTCCCGATACCCATTTATTTCAAGATTGCCCCCACCAACTTTTAGGTTTGTTCCTATCCCATCATTTTACCATTCTTTTTTCTTCAATTATTTTACCTGCTGGCCCCCATAATGGGCAGTACACTATTCTCGAGAATTGCCTCCATTGCCACCAATAAGATTTTAACAACATTATCAAGATGCGTCCTTTTACACGCATTTGATTGTTGGCTATGGCCGTCGAAATCTGCTCCCCCCAAATGTTTGGTTCTATTCTCGAGAAACAATGGCAGTGTTGAGATGATCAACGTCAAGCCTAGAATGATGTTTTCTTGAGTTACTCTTACATCTTGTCCCAACCTTCAAAACAATGGTATCCTAGCAACCTGCTCAAGCTCTATTACTACACACTCTAAACTTACTTAAATCATTGACTCATAATTTTAAAATTCATTTTTAATTTAAAAAACTCAGTCCTCCACACTCTATTGCTTTTCAAGACCAATTCTACGGATAACTACTGTAAAATATTTTGTGATTGAACCTAAGCCAAGTTATCAAAGTTATTATATATTATCATTTTTTAGTAAAGTCAAATCATTATATTAAAATAATGTAAATTATATATTTAATAATATTCAAGTGTTAAAATGATTAATATATACTAAATTCATATAATTTATTTATTTGTTGGATATAAAAAATAATTAAATAACTCTAAACTGGCTAACAGGCAACTCAGTGTCGACCCTACTTCATAGCATGTCGAAGTGTGTCCCGGTCCTCTGTTTTTAAACTATACATTGAATTATCTATTAATAAAAGATGAAGTAGAAAACACATTCTGTAATGAGGACTACACAAATATAAAGAGAAAGATAAAAAATGATGATACAAAGATGTTTTACGTGAAAACCCATAAAAATGATAAGAAAATAATAGGCAAAGATTACAAGAGAATAAAATATTTATAAAATATATTCTAATCACATTTTCACATATTATAAATCTCTCACAATAAGAGCAAAATCTTAATATTTAGATACACCTCAAACGATTTTCTAAGAAAGAAAATGAGAAAACTTATTTGGTTACTTGGTTGGTTGTTTGAAATGAACCTAAACGATTGAAGTATTTATAGAGATTTTTCAGTTGTGTTAGTATAAGAGAGTCCAAACACATGTTCTTTGATTACTTGCGTCCGATACCATCCACACTAAAATTAGTATTGAAAACATCATTTTCTTATTATAGTGCACATAAACTTTAGAAAATTGAGACATCTCTCACTCTCCATTCTCAAATCAAAGCTTTATTGTGGACAGTGCCTTTGAAAATGACATCACACAGATATAATCCAAATGTGAAACACTCCACTCAACTTAGTAGACTTGTATGGTCCATATCTCAAATGTGAAACACTCCCCTCCACTCCAAATGTGAAAACGTCAATTTTGTTGGATATAAAAAATAATTAAATAACTCTAAAATGGCTAAGACGCAACTCTGTGTTGACCCTACTTCATAGCATGTCGAAGTGAGTCCCTGTCCTCTGATTTTAAACTATACATTGAATCATCTATAAATAAAAGATGAAGTAGAAAACACATTCCATAATGAGAACTACATAATTATAATGAGAAAGATAAGTATGATGATACAATGAAAAGCCTAGAAAATGATAAGAAAATAATAGGCAAAAGATTATAAAAGAATAAAATATTTATAAAATAGATTCTAATCGCATGGTCAGATACAATAAATCTCTCACAAAAAAAGAACAAAATCTTAATATTTAAAAACACCTTAAAAGATTTTCTAAGAAAGAAAAGGAGAAAGCTGATTTGGTTACTTGGTTGGTTGTTCGAAATGAACCTAAATGATTGAAGTATTTTTAGAGATTTTTCAGTCGTCTTAGTATAAGAATGTCCAAACACATGTTCATCGATTTCTTGCGTCGGCTTCTATCCAAAGTTATTATATATTATCATTTTTTAGTAAAGTCAAATCATTATATTAAAATAATGTAAATTATATATTTAATAATATTCAAGTGTTAAAATGATTAATATATACTAAATTCATATAATTTATTTATTTGTTGGATATAAAAAATAATTAAATAACTCTAAACTGGCTATCAGGCAACTCTGTGTCGACCCTACTTCATAGCATGTCAAAGTGTGTCCCGGTTCTCTGTTTTTAAACTATACATTGAATCATCTATAAATAAAAGATGAAGAAAAAACACATTCTGTAATGAGGACTACACAAATATAAAGAGAAAGATAAAAAATGATGATACAAAGAAGTTTTACGTGAAAACCCATAAAAATGATAAGAAAATAATAGGCAAAGATTACAAGAGAATAAAATATTTATAAAATATATTCTAATCACATTTTCACATATTATAAATCTCTCACAATAAGAACAAAATCTTAATATTTAGATACACCTCAAATGATTTTCTAAGAAAGAAAATGAGAAAACTTATTTGGTTACTTGG
>JAURVB010000925.1:0-29492 GCA_033002965.1 Piper betle
TTCTCTTCTTTTCAACGTACGAGTCCCCCCCTAGCTTCGGCAATAAGACCCGGCACCCATAGAATTGGGATAACTCCTGAGTGAGAGATTTCCTCCAACGGCTATAGAATAATGTCTACCTCTTCCTCTGGCAATTCTTTCTCCGGCAGTTTTAAAACCGTACTGTACTAATTCTCTTGTAACATGCAGGAAGTCATCTACGTAAGTGGCTTGAGTATTGTCTATATAACCGAATAAAGATTAATACTTTATTGGATAAATATGTACAAAGCACACTTCCAGCAACTCACTCATTTAATGCTGACACCTTTGGGAGGAAAAAAAATAAATAGGGTAGATAAAGTAGATACGGAAAAAAGAGGCAAGAGATTAACTCTTCTCAGCAAACTTTTGTAGTAAGTAGTAAACACCAAGAATAAAATCTCAGGTAAGACAAGCCCCAGCTCTCAGGGGAAAAAAATAGTCCCATTTTCATAAAATATATACCTTGCACTCTAAATGGTCTGTCTTGACCAACAGAATATATTACTAAATGAAACCAAATACACAATAAAAGAATATAATATGAATACATTTCCTTTCAGTGGAAGGATATCTATTGGAGCACAGTTATATGAGACACCGCTATACATAGCAAATAGCAAATCAAATAGCACCATATTTCACCAGTATTACCAATCAGAACCAGGAGTCCAAAAGTGCAGCTATGCCAAGCAATGTGACAGTCAAGTTGCAGATGATTCGACAACCATCCATGCCTAAATCTTCTTCAAAAATAAGTACATGAATCAACATGACCAATGCCAACTATAATTTGGATAATCACTATTCATATCACGAATTTGCACAGGTACAACTGAAAACAATATTCTGACACAAATCCCATTGGTTCATGACCATCACACCACATACAGACTACTACACAATCTCTCCCACAACCCAATGCAACACATGAACCAAAGTCAAACATACTTAACGTTCAGAAAACTCAACCAATTTGGTACAACCGAATCAAACCAAATTCACCAAAAAACAAAAAAATTAAAAATTTAAAAAAATGCGGGAAAGGAAGTACCTTTATAAGCTCAATTTGATTTGTATCCTCATCAAGAAAAGCCATATAATAATAACTTTCTACGTTCCCCAAGCTCAACCAATACAACCATCAGACCAAATTTACGAGAATGGAATTGAAGGACACACAATGCCAATCATTCATGACCATCACGCCACATACACAGATGACGCAATTCATCCGGCAACCCACGATCAAAATCGAACAAATGATCCTACGTTTCCACAACTTAGATAGTTTTGGTACACAAACAACCATCTCAAACCAAAACTGAATAAAGAACGGAAAGGGAAGGAAGCACCTTGGCGAGGTCAATGTGCTTGTAGAGGGACCAATCGGCCGAGAGTACACGTCATTTCTAATTCCCCTTCCTCACATGGTATACTCCACATGGTATACGTGGTTGCAAAAATCGGAATGAGAATCGAAATCGGTTTTAGAGGGAGTCGGGATCAGAATTAGAATCGGAATCGGTATAGGACAAAAATTTTAATTTAATCAAAATTAGTAGATTATTAATATAAAATATGTTATTTTGATATAATTTTTATATTATAATGTGTATTTTTATTTTATAATATTTTTTTTATATTTTTTTAAATTTTTTTAAAATTATTTAAAATTATTTATTATTTTTACTTATATCGCTCCAAATAAATAAAATTATTAAATGGAGACGAGCACGCTGCTAGAGTATCCTCGGCGAAAACATCAGTTTCAAACCCCCCGACCTCCCCTCCCTCCTCTCCCCGCCACCCGCCGCTGCTCCGGCGGCCCCCCTCTCCCTCCCCATCGCCACCACGCCCTCCTAGGCTGTCCACCCTAGAAAGGCGTCGTCTTTCGTTCTTTTCCCCCGTGCGGATCTATTCGTGGTGGAAAAGATCGCAGCTTTCCCCCTGAAGCGACTGATGGAGTTGCGGCCGGTTAATCGCCGGGGCGGTGGGAGATGGTGGCTACGACGATGGTGGATTCTCGTCCGTATGGGGTGATGGGAGGCGGCGAATGGACTGCGTCGCGTCTGGTAAGCGCTGCTGCTTTTCTTTGCTGGTATGCGTGCGTGTCGTTTGAAGAAGTTGAAGGGCGTTTCGGCCTACACTCTGTCGGGGGCTTCACCACGGTCAAGAACGCTGGTTTTGTGTACCGTGTCGTAGGGAGTTAGTTTCGAGAGGCTGGGCGAGATTGGTTGATTTTTTTCTTTTTCTTCTCTTTTATTACGCTGAGGTGGATTTTTGGGTCTAACGTTAGTTATGAGTATCCTGTTTGGTTGCTCCATTGACGTGCATCTGGATATCTGTCTTTTTTTTGTCATACCATGTAAATTTTTATGATTTATCGTTATATTATCTCCTTGTAGCTTGATATTTCGTATGTATATTTATGATTCATACTCCGTTGATTATAGGTGGATCGGAGACTGAAATTTGGTATTTATATTTCTGATTCATATCTCGTTGTATTAATGTTTATGCCAATTCGTTTGTTGGTTAAGTTTTTTTCACCCATTCAGTTTATGATGAAGATATGTGTGAAAGAAGTGAAATATTATTATGGTGGGGGGCGGGGAGGGGGGGAGGGGGTTCCGGCGTACTTCTGTGCACTGTTGCACGAATCGGCCGATTTAAATCGGATCGGCGCGATGCCGATCCGATTTCGGGCCGACTCGGTCGGCCCCGAATCGGCCTCGGAATCGGCCGAGTTCGGCCGATTCCGACCGATTTAACTCGGAATCGGAATCGGCCGATTTAAATCGGAATCGGTTTTTTAATGAAATTACTAAAATACCCTAGGTATGATTTTTATTAAATTATTTAAGCATGGGTAAAATAGTAATTTGGATTTTAAAAACCTAAAATCAAACCCGCTCCCCCGCGCCGCCGCCGCTCGTCCGCCCGCCGCCGCCCCGTTTCCGCCCTCCGCCGTGCTCCCCGACTCCGGGCTCGCCGCCGACCGGGCTACCGACCTCGCCGCCGACCTCGCAACGTCGCCGCCGAAGTGTGGCCGGACCGAATCGGGCTGTGACGCACGAATCGCCGCGACTCGCCGCCGACTCGCCGCCGCTCCGGGCCGCCTCGCCGCCGGCTGCGGGCCGCTGACTGTTCGTCCGACCGGGCTGCCGACATCCTCCGACATCGCCGCCTCGAGACTCGCCGCCGACCGGGCCGGCGGCGGCGGCGGGGTAAAGAGTGGCATTCTCGTAATTAAAAGTTGACTCGAGTCTAACTCGAGTCAAAAATAATAATTAATTCTAAATAATTTTAAAAAATCTTAAAAAATATTTAAAAATATCAGAAACTATAATATACAGAATAATATCAAAATAACATCAATACCCAATTTTAATATATTTATATTATAAATTGTCAAATTATTATATATGACCGATTAAATTAATTTGGACCGATTCAACTGAACCGATTCTTGGCCGATTCAGACCGATTCCGATTCCGATTCCGATTCCGATTCCGACTCCCTGGAAAACCGATTCCGATTCCGATTCCGATTCCGATTCATGCAACCATGCTTCTGTGTCCATTGCAATTAAAAATTGCAGCGAAATTTAAATTCCTCATTTCTTGAGTGGCAAACCCAGGAGGAGCATAAAAAGCTAATTATTCAGATTCTTGTTCTTCAAAAGCTTTGGGGCTACGAGTGTGTGGATAGCCACTGTTGGAAATGTCATCAAGCTAAAGTTGAAAATGTAAACCACGCAACATCATGTAACGCAATGAAATCAATTTTGCCTTCTTGCCCAACTAATTGTCTGATGTATGTATTGTTCATTTAGATTTAGAACAACTCATATAAGTACTAAGTGTTTTTGCAACGCTGCTAGAGTTTATGTTGCATCCTCAATTTGGAAAATAACATAAATCACAGAATCTATGAGTAGCTACTACGATATAAGTTCTCAAGGATTATTATACACTCACCACTTGGTAAGGAAAATAGCCTTCTCCGTTACAACGTAACAAAGTATTTTAGAGAGCAACACTTAAATAGCTGCAAGTGTCTGGACCAAAGATAACTCCCCTCCCCTACATGCATTACTTATCTTAATCATAAGGAATTTGGATATATGCAGCATCACAGACGAGTGGTACATCTGCATACATACCAGCCAATGCACAACTCACACAGTCAAGAACAGTAAACAAATATGCAAACGCAACAGCAGTCCAAAAATGCATCCCAAACTTGCCCCAATACACTGACAATGGCATCCATCGGCTAATGGTACCAATCACCTGCAGGGCAATCTCAAGAAGCATACCCATTACACATGGAACCGAAAAATGCGGCCATTCCTTTTCCTAATAACTCCCAAGTAAGCTGCAAAAAAGTATGCCATCAGAAACCAACCAGGTAATGTTCCAATTACAGTAAGGAAGGGATATGTGAGGAACTGAAAATCTTCGAGGAAAGGATGGAGATGATATGCTGTTTCAGCATACATCTATGTTTCGTGAAGGGGCATGAGGTAAGGAAGGCAAGCTAGAGTCCTCCACCACCACCTCGGTTTTTTCGTCATTGGAGGATAGCGAAACCTCCAAGGAACATCTTTCGATGCTCGGGGGATGGGGAGTTTCACTCTCTTAGTCGATCGCCTAAGTAACGGGGGAATGGTGTGTGCAAGACTTCCTCATCTCCGCATAGTAGAGGTATTGACACAGGTGAAAGTTGGAGGTCTTTTCCTATCAACGTATATAACACTTCTTAGAATGAAAAAAGTTGAACATGCCTCAGTAAACTACAAGATCACCATTTAAATATCCTCGAAAGGAATATGCATTACTACAAACACATTATGTTCAACATCCTATATTAATTATCATATCTAGAGTAAAAAAAGAGGCATTAAGCATCAATATCTACATTTAAGAAACAATCAAACAATAGTGTAAAATGTACCTCTTATTGACCGATAGCTAGGCTTCAATGGATCAAATAGCAAGCTTATCCTTCCTCCTATGTACAAAAATTAGACTTTGACCATGATGATGATTCCAAACCCAATACTCAAAGAATTCTTATCATACATTAAGTCCTTATATGCAAAGACAAATCTTTTACATGTCTGCTTTCTTGACTACTCTCCTGATGCATTACAGTAGGAGGACCCATCTATTCTAGCTAATTAAGTGCTTCTGCATTTGTGTCATTATCCTGTTCAATCCAAAAAGACTAAATACTTTGAACTTATTCTTCTAGCTACTCGTTCAGTTGAAATTACTCACGAAGTTTCACGGAAGCTTGTTAGCTCATCAAATAGTATTTCAGACCAATTTGAAACATGAATCATTAAGCTTCAATGGATCAAATAACAAGCTTATCCTTCCTCCTATGTACAAAAATTAGACTTTGACCATGATGATGATTCCAAACCCAATACTCAAAAGAATTCTTATCATACATTAAGTCCTTATATGCAAAAGACAAATCTTTTACATGTCTGCTTTCTTGACTACTCTCCTGATGCATTACAGTAGGAGGACCCATCTATTCTAGCTAATTAAGTGCTTCTGCATTTGTGTCATTATCCTGTTCAATCCAAAAAGACTAAATACTTTGAACTTATTCTTCTAGCTACTCGTTCAGTTGAAATTACTCACAAGTTTCACGGAAGCTTGTTAGCTCATCAAATAGTATTTCCAGACCAATTTGAAACATGAATCATTTAAATTAAAATAATTATTAAGAAAATTATTAGCATGAGTGAATATGAGAATCCAAATACTATTAGAAAGATATCTTATAAGATTTTCCCTAATAGTCTTCCCAATGAATATAATTATTAAGACTATATTGAAGCTTTTAATAGAATATTATTCTATAAAAATAATTTTGGACAGCATTCCTGGTTTGTTAGAGTTGATCTTCCACCACTTTTTCCAATCCCTTCTTCGTTCTCACAATAGTTGGGAGAATTTGGTCCTAAATTGCATTTTCTTCCTTCTTTTATTCAAAAACAATATAAATTATTCCAAGAAAGAATTGATCCAGCTTTAGGATATGTTTTTTCTAGTTTATAATTTGCTATAAAATTCCTTGGATTTTATCCTAGAATTTCTATTTCCATTATGTTGATATTATGGGTAGTTTCGTTTCCTCCTTAGCCCATAAAATATATATTAGATGGTGGGATAGGTTCTATTCTCCTATTTCATTATATGGTTTACCCAATCCCTTGAAAAGAAAGAAAAAGCTTTGTTTTCATACTTTGTTTCTTTATCTTCTAAATGTAAAACCCCTGAAATAGTCTCTATATTTACGTCTAAGTTTGTATCTGTGTCAAAACAATCACATGTGTTTGCAGTGTACCCACTAGCACTGCCCCTAAAACTTATTTGCAATATTTGCAGGTGAAGCATAATAACCCTATGATGGTTGAAGATGATGTCATTCATTTGGCATATACTTTAGATCTCTGTTCAGGAACTCAGCATTATCCTGTTACTCTTAAAATTGAAGTTCCTGATTCTCCAATTCAGTTAAGTTAAAAGGATATTAATGATGTTTTTACTACCCTAACGGCATCTCCTTCTACACCTATCCTCAGAGGATATGGACAACCAGAATTAACATCTCAAGATTTCTAATATTCTCTTTGTGGAAATACTGGGCATATTACTAACTATTGTACTTTGTCGCCAAAGACTGCTATAAAATGTTTCTGTTGTGGAGAATCCGGCCATACTGTTAATCAATGTTCACACAGAAGAATTCTCCTACCCCAATTGGAACACCTAGATCTGAAGCTATTTCAGCTCTTTCAGTAACATCTCCTGCTCAGCCAGCTTTTCCCCTATACAGCCATTCAACATGATTTCTCTAGATACTTATGTAGCCATCACTGCCAAAACAACATTATCAAGACATATCATCCCTCCACATGATAATCTGACAAGACAATCTAATCAGAGCTCATCCGCATCAGTACTTATCTGCCACGTCAGCATGTAATCTATTGTAAAACTCATGATTCGAATTAGGGTTTTATATTCAGAACCGGTCAATTCAACTATTATTTTCGAGTCAAGTCAGATTTAGAACATGTGTACTGAGCTAACGCCAATCGCATGTATGAGCTATGAGGGTCATGCATACCCAAGTATATAATGATAACGTCATGAACACAACATAACAGAATGAGTTATCAGAATATATGAGAGTATGCCAGTTTTTTATTTTTATATATAGTGGATCGTAGAATTAGTTTTTAGTCGTTTACTGCGTTAGGATGCGTTACGGGCAATTTGGGTGGGTTGATAGTTCTAGAGCATATTATTATGATGTTTTGGTGTTTGTTTGATTTTATGGGATTTTTGCGATTTTTATGGAATTTTTTCAAGATTTACGGCGACTTAATTATTATTCTTGACTCGAGCTGGAGACGAGTCAAGTAATATTTACAAGTTTGCCACCAGCCCTTTTCTTCCCTCCCAACGTTTTCTTCCCCAAACCCTTGCTCCGACAACACCCCCGTGCAGCGTCACCACCGCCGCTATCGATGTCGGCCTGTTGCCAGTGGTCATTGCCATGCTCCGCGCCGGCGGTGCCATGCCACCCCGAGCGCCCCGGTCGTCGTCTGGCCTCCATGATGTCGGATTGCCATGCCAAGTGTTGCTCTCGCATCGCCGATTCCACCACCGACGACCATCGTAGCCGCCATCCAGTGGTCGCCTCGACACCCTCGACCACCCAGTGACCTTTCCCGACCAGAGCGGAAGCCATCGCGGCTCAAGTCGGCCGGATCGAGTCACCCATCGCCGCCACCACTGTTTTAGCCATTTTCTGGCTAGCCGCCACCTCTGCGACCATGTCGATGCTGTAGACGCGTCGGGCTTGCCAAGCCGGTTCTAATGGAACCCAATATGACCCCTATCTAGCCAGTAGACGCCGCCGGTGATTATCGCCGGAAAACCGCCGGAAGCTACTGGAAAACTATTGAAACCTGCCTGAAAATCGCCGAAACCTGCCGGAAAACCAGATTTACGAGAATTCGCTGGATCTTCCACGAAGCTTATCCTGTCAATACCAATCGAACTTCGGATGCCGGCGAGCGCCAAATTCGAGCTCCGAGACTCGCGATGGAACCCTAGTCGTCGCCGATTGCCGCGACGTGAGGTATAATTACCTCCAAATTTATAATTTAAACTTGATGATTGTTAGCACAGCATGCAAGGGTTGGTTTATTGATAAGATTAATGCTTAATTATGGATGAAACAATGAGTTGCATGATGAGATTAAGTGTGAATGAAGAGTAAGTAATCTAATGAAAGCATGATAAGTGACTACGACGTAACTTAGAAAAATGTAATAAAATTAGTATGAATAGGATGAGTTAGAATTATTTTCACATCTATGATTATTTGGTTGTAGTTGGATACTGTTTGTATTTTGAGTGTGATGTTCATTGTGTGTGATGCATCATTTCGTTAGTGGGCGTTAGTATTTAGTTTTGATGTGTAGGTATAGAGTAGGAGCTCACCGCCTAGGCGCGATGACACGCTTGGAGCTTCTACCAGGTTCATTTAGGACTCGACTCTGTTTTTACTCTCTTCTATTGTATGTTTGATTTAATGCCTGTAGGGCGGGTTAAGTGGCATTTTATCGGATCCCACTTAACTCGGGCCATCTAGCCGAACAGATTTCCGGATTAATAACCCCTCGAGGATGAGATCTCTTGAGGATGATTTCAAAAACAAGATCCACCACAAGTTGCCTTCAGGCCTATTATATAAATCCTTACCCAGACCTATATATATGTAGTTTTTGCGTTTTCAGTGAGACGAGAGATGGAGAAATTAACTACACATACCATGAGCGGATGCCGTGACAATCAAAGCGAGCTCTAAATTAGTGCCAGTGGACTGTTTCATTCCCGAGGGATCTTGACAACTCTGCGTTTGAGTTCCTCACACCCTGAGAATGTGGAGGTTTACGGGTACTGTTTAGTACAGCACATGTTCGGACTTGTGGTTCAAAGGGTACTAAAAGCGACTGCCTGAGAGTACTCGGCCTTCGTGCTCAAGGCCAGGAGAAATATGAAGGTAAGGAGAGGGCTTAGGATTTGAGACCAGAAAAATGAAGTAAGAAAATACCGAGAGTGGCATCAACAGCATCAATCAGTAAGTTCAGGATGTTACCTGGTCTGTAGCCCAGCAACTCCTTAGTAGTGCCCTTCAGAGTGTTCGCGTGGAGTATATGATGTTTTCTTTCATATGAGAGTTTTCTCTCATAGCCAGCTTGCTATAGTTTTTTTTTTATTGAACTAGTAACACTTGTTACTGACTTGTTTTTATCCTATATGTAGGTAATAATCACGATTTGGAGGAGCCAACTTGGATGGAGGAGCACTGTTGTCGCTTGCACACATGTCAGTCGATAAAGTGGTTAATATTCTATTTATGATGCTATTATATTGTGAATGATATGAAATGCTAAGACATGATAGGATATGATTAAATGCAATGAGATGACGTTATGATGTGATGAAAAGCTAAGACATGATGACAATAGGTGAAATGTGATCAGAGCACGCAGCAGAAGTGTGGTGGGTTGAAACCCAAGCTTTAGAGCGAGTAAACAGTGTATCAGATTGTGTGAATGAAGTTGCGTGATATATAGATATATATTTGCATATATGTTTATATATAGTATTTTGACAGTGGTGAGCCTAATTGCACTTTTAGGGAAATTTTTGTCCGTTTTATTTTTAGAATTTTCATCGATTTTGATCGTAATTGTGATGGTGTGTAATTTAGTTTGCATGTTATCCATGTAGCATCATGTTAAGATTCTGTGCATTCATCTATGTATGACGAGTAATATCTTCATCTTAAGACGCCGAGATTAGATCCGCGCGAGTTGGGTTCGGGTTAGCCGACCTAACTAGGGCCTGTAGGATCCCAGTTCGGTTCACGAGCGTGGACTGGATTTGGGGTGTTACATCTACCACGTCAACATTATCTTGCCATGCCAGCAGGTCATCCGGTTGTCTATTACCAGCTATGTCAGTCTTCAATATTTCTCTATAAATAGAGAGTCGAGGCTACTACTTCCGCATCCAGAGTTGGGCTTCTCTCTCTTTCTAGTCTCTCTCTCCTCTCTCTCTCGTCCTTCTCATTCCTTCTCTACTTCTATTCTCTCTCCTTTCAAAAATTCTTTCTTCTCTTCTTCTCCTATAAAAAGTTGTACATACATGTGGTGTGAAGTTTGAGAATTTATAAGTTGATTGGTTGTGTGTTTGAGAGTTTGTAGTGGAGTCCTTTTGTAAGATTTGAAGATCAATAAAAGTAAGCTTTATCTTTAAACGTGTCCTCTATGGTACTATACTTGTTCTTTTAAGAACCATATGCCTTTAATATTGCTTTAAATACAATATCATTTTATATCTTTTATATATCTGTTTGAGATATCTGTCTTTATATCTTTTATATTTGTCTGATTTATAGTTTGAGTTATTTGGTTATAAATCTATAAGTGTGTCTTTCTAATTAACTATCTGTTTAAATATAGAGTTATAATCTGTTCATTATTATATCTCTGTTTATAATTGTTTTACTTGTAGCTATCTGTTTAGATAGTTTGTTAAGATCGGGCGAAATCTTTGTGTCAAGATTAACTTGGTATTAGAGCCAAAGTAAGTTAAGACTACTTAAGGAGGTGACGGAGTCCAAGGCCTGGTAAGTCTTCAAAAGCCGAGATTGGCGTGGATTGGCTTCTCCTAGGAAATTCCAACTTATGAACCTCTTAGTTTACAATGGCTTTCTTGATAAGTTTAGTTAAGAAATTACAAAATTTGTCAGATTCTAAGAACACTCAATAAATAGTCTATAATAATATAGAACAAAAACTAAATAAGTGGACTCTTCCTAATGGTAAGAATTAATAAGGCAACACTATTCCAGATAGACGTTAATAAGGCAAATATTACTATTCCTCAAACAATTACCTGGAATAAAATTAAATTACCTCAATCTTAGAAGTTATAAAATATAATACCTCCCAAGATAATACAAAGAACGACGGGAAGAGTTATAGAAAATAATAATGGTGATATTAAAATAATATTTAATAAAGAATAATTATGGTATTTTAATAATCATACTAAAGAATAATTAGATAAATATAAAGAAAATTATTATGATTACCAATAGCATCAACTAAAAATTTTAATACTAGAAGTCATATTAATGAAGAATTTTTAGATAAAGTAACTAAAAGATTAAGTGGTATAAAAATCACTGAATCTATTAAAATAATTAGTAAAACAGAAAATATTGAGGAAATAATAGAATAATTTTCTTCTGAAAAAGATAAAATAGCTAGACCTTTGCAAACTCAATCTCTTCCTAAATAAAGACATTATTATCAGAGGCCAACACCTGCTTTAATTTTATTTGAAGATAATGTTATAAATTCCAGATTATCTTATGACAGTAAATTTATTTATGAATGGAATATAAATAGTTAATCGGAATATCAAATACTTACTACATTACATAATATATTAATGTATTGTACAATTTGTGGTGATAGACAAATAGCTAAATTTATTGCTGCTAGATTTTCTAGGATATTAAAAGGTTGGTGGGATCACCACCTTCAACTAGTTCAAAAAATTGAAATATTAGGAGCCACAAAGTTAGATCCTAATACGAATCAAATAATAGAAGATGCAGTATATACTCTAATATTAATAATATTACATCATTATATAGGAGATCCTAATACCTTAAAAGAAAGAACACAAGAATTAATAATTAGTTTAAAATGTCCTTCATTAACTCATTATAGATAGTATAAGGATACTTTTTAACTTTATTCTAATTCTACATCTTCTTATTGTGAATGTAATGATATTTATGATACTTGTAATGCATTAAATAATTGAAATATTAATATAATTAATGCACAAGAATTATTATTACTAGATATAATTGATAATCTTTAGGATAAAATCCAACGAAGGGTTTTAATAGAAAAAGTTATAGCTTCTACTAGTGAAAAGAAATTAGAACCTAAAATGAAAGCTATAGTTCATCCTTCTTATTATATGACATAAGTTTTAGATAGAATGAAAAAAGAAAAACCTATTACTTTACAAGACCTTCGTCATGAAATAAATGTACTAAAATCAAGTAATAAAATTAAGAAAACGTGTAGAAGTATTAGAATTAGTAAATGAAAATAAAGATAATGAATTTGACAATGATGAAGATTTAAAAATTTTTGAAGATTCAAACTTTCAAGTTGGTGAAACTTCGAATAATTAAGATTATTTAAATGTCATTGAACAAACTATTTCTAGGAAATATATATTAAAAATAAAAATAATTCTTGATAAAAATTTACATTAGAAACTTCAGCTTTGGTTGATACTAGAGCTAGAGCTGATAGAAATATAATCAGAGAAGGATTAATTCCTACTCGTTATTATAAAAAAACTAAACAAGCTTTATCAACTGCAAATGAACTTTTTACTATTGATGATATTAGGATTCATACTAGATTTAAATGTAAGGAAATTACTTTTAATCTAGAATTTTATGCACATACAACATTAATATCAAATTTAAAAGAAAATTCATTTCAAAATAATAAACATATAATTTTTTTACAAGAAGAAGTTAGACGTTTAACTCTGGAGAAAGATTGGTATCTAAAGAAATTTTAGATAAAATTAAATCATATTAAAAAATTATTTGAAAATGATCTATGTAGTGACTTCCTAGTATTTTTGGGAAACAATATGAAGTTACTCTTCCTAATAAAGATGCATTTCATGAATCGCAAATACCTACTAAGGCCAAACCAATTCAAATAAGTAAAGAATTGGTTCAATATTCTCAATAGGAAATGACAATTTTATTAAATAATAAATTAATTAGACTTAGTAAATCCCCTTGGTCTTGTTCGGCTTTTTATGTATATAAAGCATATGAAATAGAAAGAGGTGCTCCAAGGTTAATTATCAATTATAAACCTTTAAATAAAGTTTTAAAATGGATAAGATATACTATACCTAATAAAAAGGATTTATTAAAAAGATTATATAATACTCAGGTGTTTAGTAAGTTTGATTTAAAATTTAGATTTTGGCAAATTCAGATCAATGAAAAAAATAGATATAAAACGGCATTTAATGTTCCCTTTGGTCAATATGAATGGAATGTAATGCCCATTGGATTAAAAAATGCTCTTTCAGAGTTACAAAATATAATGAATGATATATTTAATCCTTATATAGAATATATTATTGTATATATAGATGATGTTTTAATCTATTCTAATTCTTTAGATCAACATTTTAAATCACTTGAATCAATTTTATAAGATTGCTAAGACAAATGGGATAGTCTTATCTAAAAAGAAGATAGTCTTAGTACAATCTAAAATTAGATATTTGGGTCATGATATAGGAAAAAAGTTATATTAAGCATATTCAAAGAGTTATTGAATTTTTATCTAAATTTCCAAATGAATTATTAACCAAAAATCAATTACAACGATTTTTAGGTAGTTTAAATTATGTATTAGATTTCTAAGAAGAATTGGCCAAAGATTGTAAACTTTTATGGTGGAGATTAAAGAAAAATCCTCCCCCATGGACAGTTGCTTATACTAAAGTTGTTCAAAATATTAAGAATAAAGTTAAATATCTTCTTTGTCTATCTTTAACAAATCCTACCTTTCTAAAAATAGTAGAAACTGATACATCTAATCTAGGATATGGAGGTATCCTTAAACAAATCTTAAATAATAAAAATGTTATTATAAGATACTATTCTGGAATCCAACCCAAATAAAATATTTTACTATTAAAAAAATGTTAAATATTATTAATTATGTATTAAAATTCTAGAATGATCTTCTTAATCAAAAATTCTTATTATGAATAGATTATAAAGCTCTAAAGGACATATTAGAATATATATATATATATATATATATATATATATATATATATATATATATATGGGCAGCGCTACATTACGCTGCTCTATTTTGGCAGCGCATATGCATCGCCCTTTGTGGACCGTTGGATCTAATCCAACGGTCCATAATAAACCCTCACAATCACCCCCCCCCCTTAACTTTCAGCCTTTCCGTCGCCGCCCCCGGCCCTCGCCCACCGGCCGCCCCATGCCCCTGCCTACCGGCCGCCCCTCGCCCCCGCCTCGCCGATGCCCCTGCCCTCCGACCTCCCCTGCCCCCACCCTGCTCGATGCCCCTGCCCCCTCCGGCCTCCCATGCCCCCCACCCAGCCCCCGCCCGCCCGGCCCCCTACCGGCTGCCCCAGCCCCTGCCCCACCCAGCCGACCTCCCCTACCCCGCCCCTGCCCCCGCTCGGCCACCCCTGCGCCCGGCCTGGCCCAGCCCTGCCCCAGCCCTCGGCCCCTGCCCAGCCCCCGCCCCTGCCCCCGCCCTGCCACTGCGCGCTGCCCCAGCCGGCCTCCCTACCCCCGCTCTGCACCTGCCCCCGCCCCGCTGGCCGCCCGCACCGCCCGCCCTGGCTCACAGCCGCCGGGCGGACCGGGCGAGAGGGGGTGGTCGGCGGGGACCAGGCAGAGGGGTGGTCGGCGGGGATGGGCGAGGTCGCCGGCGGTGAGGTGGCACGGGAAACAGAGGGGGGGGGAGAAACAGGGGAGAGTAATATGGTAATAAAATTTTACTCGATCACATCTGAGCCAAATTTTTATTACAAAATACACTTAAAAAGAAATAAAATAATTTCATAACAAAAATTTAACTCAGAATGGACCCGAGTCATAACTCAAGTCACATAGTATGAAATAAATTTTAAAAATATAAAATAATTTTGTAATAAAAATTTGACTCGATTGGCAAAGAACTGAGTCAAGTTTTTATTATGAAATTATTTTAATTTTTTTTAAATTTATTTCATAGTATTGACTCGAGTTCGACTGAGTCAAATTTTTATTACGAAATTATTTATTTTTTTTAAGTTTATTTTGTAATAAATATATTTTATAATAAAAACTTGGCTCGATCTCGCTCGTGACCAAGTCAAGTTTTGATTACAAAATAAATTTTAAAAAATAAAATAATTTTGTAATAAAAACTTGACTCTATATATTACGGGCCCTTGCAGGCTCTGCCGCCCCCCCCCCCACCCCCACCATCGCCCCGGTGGCGCGTTTTCGCCTTCCCCCGGTCGCCCCACCCCGCGCAGTACGCGCCCGCGAACTTCCGGCAACTCTCCACGAAACACAGTAGGGAGGGGCGGCAAACAGAGTAAGGAAAGAGGAGGGGGCAGCGGAGTGATGGCAATTTGGTAATAAAAACTTGACACGCTCCCGACTCGAGTGACATTAAGAAATAAATTTTAAAAATAAAATAAAATAATTCTTTGTAATAAAAAATTTGACTAGCTCTAGAATCGAGTAAATATTATAATTTTTTAAATTTTTTAAAATCTATTTCGTAATATTGAATCGGGTCATGAGAGAGTCAAATTTTTATTGCGAAATTATTTTTAAATTTTTGTAAACTTAATTTCATAATATTGACTCGAGTAGGGAGCGAGTTAAGTTTTTATTACAAAAACTTGACTCGTTCTTGCAAATCGAGTAAAATTTTTATTACAAAATTATTTTATATTTTTTAAAATTTATTTTATAGTATTAACTCGAGTTATGACTCGGAGTCGATTCCGAGTTAAATTTTTATTATGAAATTATTTTATTTCTTTTTAAATTTATTTTGTAATAAAAATTTAGCTTGAATGTGATCGAGTAAAATTTTATTACCATATTACCCTCCCCTGTTTTCCCCCCCCTCTATTTCCCGCGCCACCTCACCGCCGGCGACTGCCGGCCGGAGGGGTGGTTGGCAGGATGCTGAGGGTGGGGTGGCAGGTGCAAGGGGGGAGAGAAGGGCCACAGTGGCTTGGGGGCGGGGAGCAAGGGGCCGGGTGTGGGGAGGTGCGGGGGGCGGGGGTGGGGAGGGCTGAGGGCGGGGCAGGGGCAGGCGCAGCGGCGGGGCGGGGAGGGGCAGGAGAGGGGCAGGCCGGGGGTAGGGGTGGCCTGCGGAGCGGGGGCAGGGGCTGGGGCGGCCGGCGGGACGAGGGCATGGGCTGGCCAGCGGGTGGGGCCAGGGGCGGCCGGCGAGGGCATGGTCAGGGGCGAGACAGGGGCAGGGGCCGGGGCCGGGGCAAGGGCAGGGACAGGGGCGGCCGGCAGGATGGGGGCATGGGGCGGGCGGCAGGCGGCGGCCGGCGGGGGCGGAGACTGGAGCGGATGAAAGTGGGTTGGGGGGGGTGTGTGGTCTGATTGTGAGGCTGATTGTGAACTGTTGGATTAGATCCAACGGTCCACAAAACTATGCACTACCTGTGCTGCAAAAACTAGGCAGCACATGGTAATATTATTGTATATATATATATATGGTAATGTTTTCCTGAGTAAGGGGCAGAAAAATTTTCTGCCCCAAGCCATTCAATTACAAGGACGGCCCAGATCTAATTTATTTTTTTAAAAAAGTTAAATTTGATCTAAGCCGTCTGATTAAAAGGACGGTCCAAATCAAATGTTAAAAAAAAATCCCAAGCCGCCGTCCCGTCGCCCCATCGCGGACGCTGCCAGTAGACTAGCTGGCCGGAGCCGGGCGGGAGGGAGAGCGGGGGTGGCAGAGCAGGGGCAGGGAGGGAGGGCAGGTGCGGCGGAGCCGGGGCCTGGGCGGGGAGGAGGGGGGAGACCGCGAGGGCCGGCCGTGGCCAGATCGGGCCACCTCGCTTCAAATCCTGGCCGGCTCCACCCTCCCCTGCCTCGCCCCCTCCGCCTACCCACCCCCTCTGCTTGCCCCCGCCTCGCCCCCTGCCCACCCCCTCACGACCACCCCGCTTTCCCCCTCACCCTCCGCCCACCTCCTCCACCCACCCCTCGCACCTTGCCTCTTCGCCCGCCCCCCTCTCGCCCTCTCCCCCTCCGCCCCCCCTCACACCCCTCCGCCCTCCTCTCACCCTCTCCCCCTTCGCCGGCCCCCCTCTCGCCCCCTCCCCCTTTGCCGCCCCCCTCTCACCCCCTCCCCCCTCCGCCCCCTTCCCTCCCCCCACGCCAGCCTCGGCTCTCGTCGCCCCTGCCTTCCCTCCTTCCCGGCTCCGCCGCCCCCACTATCCCTCCCCTGGCCCAACTGGCCACAGCCGACGAGTCCGCCAACAGCATTTTTTTAACCAATAAATCTGGAGTAATCAGACGGCCCAGATTAATCGGTGGTGCAAAGAAACTACTCTACCTCCGGGCACAGAGTAGCGGTTCTCGTGTGTGTATAATATATATATATATATATATATATATATATATATATATAATAATAATAATAATAATAATAATCAAGCGTACCTACGGCAACACAAAATCCACCCCTGGATTTTCACTCCCCACCAATTCTTATTATTCAATAAACCTCCATTATTCTCATCATACAACACACTTCAAATACAACTAGCCCACAATCGGATTACTGTTCCAAGCTCCCCATAATTCAACAGACAGAATGATACACCCATCACAGCACAACAAATTTGCAGCAAAACAAGCACAAAATGATCCATAGTCATCAAACAAATCAAAAGAAAAACCGCATGTGCAGCACATAACACGACCAACGATTCATGGGTAGGAGTGGAAACAAGAGGGACGGCGAGGTCGGGGGATACCTGCGATGGACCGGCGGGGAGGAAACTTGTCACAGAGACAAAGAAACCATAACATGATTGTTTGTCGGGCAACGCGAAATGGACTACGCGCCGAATCCGGAAAGAAATTTGATAGTAAAAATCACTTATGCCCCTTATTTTTTCACAAAATATCATTTACACTCATCTTTTTTTAAATACTATTTGCATAAAATATCACTTATAATCTTTATTTTATTGTTTTTTTAGAAAGATCACTCTTATTCATATCATTCTAAATTGTCATCCTTTAAATAGTTGAATTATTTATAATAGCCTACCTGAAATATTTGGTATACTTTCACTATATTTTAAAAAATAATCAATGAAAAATTGATATGATAAGATAAATAGATCTATTTGATCTATCTATTTATTTTTACGTATTAATTTATACATTTATAACAATTGAACAAGTTAAAAAGAAACCATTCTTCACATTATAGTAATAATTCATACCATTAAAAAGAAATTAGAATTTTACGATGGCATCCTCTAAAAAGATATATTTGGTATCATAACTTACCTCTTTTTTAACACTTTTACGTATCTTTTTTTTTGTCATTCATCGACTAATCTCTTTCCTAAAAATGTCTAACCCAACGACAATACAAGCTTTTCCTCTCTCCATAATGCTCAACCATTAGTGAGAGTGATAAAGATGCCTCGCGAGTGATGAAGCTCTCGTTAAACAGGGCCAAGGAGGAGGGAGATGAAAGAAAAAAAACGGACAAAAATTATTTTTTAAAATAATTATTTTAAAAAATTATTTTTAACTATGCGTGGTAAAACTAGTACAAATGAAAGTTCTTTTCAAGTATTTCTAATAGTGATATTTAATGACTGCATAGAGATAACGTGAACTTTTCGCGTCGCGGTTAAAAATATAAATAACACTTCCTAAAATTGACAAGATGACATGGGGAATTTCGGCCGCATCATCAAAAACTAAGTGATTATTAACTATGTTCGGTCCCGTGGTGTAAGTGATATTTTTAAAAAAATATGGGGTGTAAGTGATATTTTAAAAAAAATAGAAGGTGTAAATGATTTTTACTCAAATAGTAATCCCCGGTGAAAGGAGACGCTTTGCTTTCCAACCGGCAAGTAGCCGTCGCCGGCGCCGGCACCGGAGACGAACGGACATGGCCGGCGAAGAGAGCATCTTGGATGCCGTCGACGAGGAAGAAGCCCTAGACGACCACGAGGAGGAGGAGGACATCGACATGCTCGACGCCGAGGGCCTCCCTCCCCACTCCTCCGCCCATGGCCCCTCCACGCCTTCCTCCTTGCCTCAGCAGCCGGCGGCCGTACCAAATGGGGGCAGGAACCGCCGGAACTGGGTGAAGAAGAAGAAGAAGAAGAGGAAACCGAGGTCCGCCGGCGGCGGCGTTGCCGATGTCAATAGGTTGTAAACGTTTTGAGTTTTTATTTCATACACATATATATTTTTCGTTTGCTGTGTTATGGTGGTAAAGATGGTTTCTTTGTGAACAATTGGGAAAGTAGAGTAGTAGTGCTGCTATCTAGCTCAGTAGTTTTTTTTATTGATTTCGGATTTTTTATATGACAACTATACATGATGCCCTTGGGATGTTCTGTTATATGCAGGTTGAATTTAGCTTGCAAACTGGCTTTTTGATAACTCAAGTGACCACTAAATGTAGTACTTTAAATAATAAAGGTTTGGTATCAAGTAACGCAGATAATGAACGCTCTCTTATTGACAAATGTGTAAAATTTGTGCTTAGCTGAATTGATATTAAATTGCAAATGGAATAGAGCATAATTTTTTTCCTTGGAAATTGAATTTTCTGGTAGATAATTTGCCATAGTTGAACAGTCACTACTTATATCTGCTTTCCGTTAGTGTTTCTTTGTGTCATGGAATTTAGGCTAATGATGCTTCATAGTGCTGAAATTGATAATCTTAGTATTTTTTTTCTGGTCGTAATGGGAGGTTAGAGTAAGATCTCAAATCAAATCACTCGGATTATCAATTTCAGCACTAGGAAATATCATTAGACGTAATTTATTATCATGAAAATCATCCTTGAGCCAATATTGTTTTGCGCTTTTGCTCATCGTGTTAGTCTTGTAAATCACAAATATTTGGGAAAATTTTAACATGTTTTTCAGTTGATATTGGTTATGTTGGTTGTCCAAAGCACACTTTCATTGCTTTTATATGGATGTGAAAAGTCTGATCAGATATTTTTCAGCATGGCATGGTCTTGTACTGAAACAAATAAATTTATCCGGGTCATAGAAGCATCTGACCCTTATGTGTGATCTATTCTATAGATGTAGAGCTTCCTTTATATTTTGATATTTCTCTTCGGTTGAACTTTGTGTTCCATGTATTTTTAGGTTTGTGATAGATACATGTAGACATTTGAAAGAGAGGAAGCAATACCTCATCTGGAATGCGGTTGGATGTCTTGGTATTACTGCTGTAAGGGAACTTGTGAAGGAGGTAAAACTTCTTGATCCTTTCATGAAATTCACTACATTAAGGTATGCTGTTGAATCTTTTGTCAATTGCTTTTCAAAAACACAGGTGGATGCTATTCAGGACTGCGGTGGCCAAATGACTGCTGATGGTAAACGGTCTCGTACTGGTGGTGGGGTAATGTGGAACATTTTGAAAGCACGTGAACCAGAAGCGTACAAAGAGATAATGGCAAAAGGGAGGGAGCTTGAGGTAATTCTGTATGCGCGTGAATTATTCTAGCTAAAGATCCTGTAGACATGAGTGCAGCATGGCCTCTTCCTGGTTGGGTTTTGGTTGAAGTATTAGGGCCTGGTTGAAGGTTTTTTTGGGATGTGATTTCTGTGGAGGACTTTTTATTAGATCAAGTTGCAAGGTGGTGACTTGGTTGATCACCATGCTGGGATGCAGTTCATGATGTTACTCATTTCCCCATTCCATTGCCTATATGCCGTCAAACAGCTATTCACTTCCCGATGCAAAGCATTTCCTTAGAATTCATTGACTTAGTAAAGTTTCTCGTGGACCATTTCTCCCCATCCTTTAATTGCCATGGCCATTACACTGGAATAAATCCATGCTTTGCAATTTCTACTATGATCATTGCTATTGAAGGGAAATTCTATTTGGATGTTAGAACTAAGAGTTGTAGTGCGAATGAAAATTTTAGTTGCAAAAGCTGACAAGTAAAATTTTTTCAGTAGAAGGCCATTAAAATATTGCATCTCATGAGGCCATCTACAGTTCACAGGACTTGAGGCATTTCAGAATTACATATATTTTCAGTACTTAAAAATCGAACCGAGTGATTGGCCTGATTCAAATATGCAGCTATATAAATAGTTTATTTTATTCTCCATCCAAACTTATTTGTTTATTAAATTATGGACTTACAAGTTCTGCGTTGCATTGTTTTCAGAAGCAATTATGGCAGAAAAGCAGAAAACAAGCTCCAGGAGGAGGTAATGATTCGATTTCATTAGAAGTGTCCCAAACAACTAACAATTCAGGGAACCAGGAGGTCGATTCTCCTCAACATACACTTGATGCAAAACCAAAATTTGAAGAAAATGCTGGGGAGAGCCATGTATCAGTTATGAACTGTCTGCGAATGCCTGTTGCTTATGATGACCTGTTTGGTGAAGATTGAGTGAAGTTAGATATCTGAAGTTTTGGCACATTTTGTTTCCTCATTATCTTCTTTTGCTTTTGAAGGATACGGAAGCAATACTCATTTAAATGAATTGTCATTTTTGTTAATAAAACGATGTCATAAGTTGGGGGGTAGTTTCTTTCGTGCTACAACATTGGCTTTTGTCTCTTCACAAGACTACAATAACATTTTTTTCCTGCAATGATCATGCTCATTCTCGATGTTCAATCAAAAGATTTGGTTCTACAGAAGGATTCCCGGAAGCATTGTTAGTTATGAAGTAATTAACTTGGATTCTTATTACATGACCTTGCAAGTCAAGAACTGCAGCCGAAATGCTCATGGCAGGCCATTCAGAAATGCTTTGCATTGTTGGAGAACTTATTAGTCGTTCGACTTCACTTCAATCTTCACTCGAAGCCATACCAATGATTAACTTGTTCATGGTTCATCATGAGCCTTGGCTTCCGTATGCATTCTAGTTGTATGATTTTCCAGGAGGTTCGCTGTAGCTAAAGAAGCATGTAATGCTGCTCCATATGGGAGTGCGTCTTCGTTAATGGTGAAGTAGGGAGAGTGGCCCGACGCCATTGGCCCTTGCGACTCATCCGTCATACCCAGAAAGAAGTAATATCCAGGTATCACATCTGCAAAGAATGAGAAATCCTCTGAACCCATCAATGGCTGAAGCTCTTTTACGTTTTCGCTTGCCAAAATGTCTCCTCCCACTTTCTGAAAGTAGCTCGTGTAATTCTTTGCTGTTCACCGTCACCGGAAAAAATGGGCTTGTCCTTTGCAAGAAAGTCCACTGTTTCTGTACATCTTTGCACAGCTGCCTGTCCTTTGATGACCTGCACTTATAAAAGATCCATAAGATGGTTAATGTGGGCTGCTTGAGTTGCTCAAAACTTTTTTGAGAGAATGCTCTAAATGTTCCACCAATAGTTACAGAATCTGGAATAACGTTGAATGCACCACCACCTTGGAATTTAGCCACAGTAACTACCTGTAAATTATGTCAAGATACTGCATCAGATGGACAGAGATTGTACAAGAGCAAGAATAAATACCAACCCAAGATTTCACAGAACCGAATCAGGCCCATGTTTCAAACATCTTAACGTAATATTAGTCAATACTAATTTTTTAAAATCAGCGGAAATTGGAATGGGATGCAAAGTTGGTTTGCATAGCAATTGAACAACTATGCCAACGGCAAGGTTATAGCAGAAGCAACCACAGGCGCAAGGGATAGAGTCCGACTGCTCTCACTAATGCGATAGATTGCAAAAATATACAGCAAACACAAAAGACGGTCTTTCCATCATGCATTTCAACAAATTTTGAATGTCTTTTGTAAAGATTATAATGAAGTATACTTGCCGAATAAAATAATAAAAGTGATAAAAAAGTATCGACCCAACGAGGGATTAATATTAAAAATTTTCAATTATTAAAATTAATTTATTGAATTATACTTATATAGAAATAAATTAAAGAGTGATTAAATTACAAATTAAGACTAAACTAGTCTAACATGTAATATTCAAGTCAAATATAAACTCCAAGATGATAAACTTTAAGATTTTTAATTTCATCTATTACTCTATATGATTAAAGTTATAAATTTAATATAAAAATTGAGCATTTGTATCATTAACCACAAAAAATAATTATTCATGGCAATCTCTCAATTAATCATAAACTTATCATTTACACCCAACTTTTCATATTTCTATGAAACTATGTATAAAAAATAATACTTTAATTTCAGCTCTTAATAGTTACCCAAAATATGAGTATATCTATATCTTATATATAAA
Organism: Piper betle; assembly: GCA_033002965.1. Classification (NCBI taxonomy): domain Eukaryota; kingdom Viridiplantae; phylum Streptophyta; class Magnoliopsida; order Piperales; family Piperaceae; genus Piper; species Piper betle. The sequence continues at coordinate 23,246 of JAURVB010000925.1, forward strand.
CAACTTTAATTAATACTTTTTATACTAAAATTAGAATGATTTCTCACATTATTACTAATACTTAATAAACTTCTAAACTAATAAAATTAAAATATAAATGACTTAAAACATGACAAAAAATCAACATGAAATATAAAGAACAATAACTCTTTTAGAGAATTATCAATGTTGTTGATTCGATTTGTATTCATGAGATGAGGATAAAAAAATAGATAATATATTCCACAAAATAAAATATTAATCGCTCTCGAAATTACACAGTCAGCAATGGTAAAAGCTGAGTACCTAGTCTAGAACTAGAGAATAAACAAACAATAATACCAAATAACTGATTTTTGACCATGACACCAATTAATAATACCTGAAAAAACTTATTTGCCATTCAGTGGTGTAAATTATGATGAAGAGGGTTCACAAAAAAAACGAAGCACATCAGATATTGTCAAATTAAATATGCAAATTACACCAAAGGAAAATGTTTTGCGGGTAAATGTGATAGGTAATGAGTCCCTAAATAGAAATAAGAAAGAAGAAGAAAATAGTACTTGTGAGTCCAATGGATCAGCCTCACGTGAAATAATGTGTTGCAAGCTCACAATCACATTTGAAGCAGCCAATATTGGATCAATATTAAACTGCGGGATGGCTGCATGACCACCTTTGCCATTACTCACGGCCTCAAAAGCCACTACCAGCCATTACTAGACCTGGCCTGTGTTGTATGCTAAAATTAAGTCTCATATCTAAAGTTTTGTGGGTTTGGGAAGAGTCCTCTCCCTATAAATAAGGCTCCTCCCCTTTGGTTCTTGACATCCCAAAAATTGTCATCTTTCTTTCTTTGGTAAATTATTTTCTTTCTCTCCTTTTATAATATTTCTTTGATTATTGAAATATTATTTTTGTAGTGTCCGAGGACGTAAGCCTCGTTAAATTCCGGTGTTCTTTTTGTTCCTTTTATGTCTATTTAATAGCTATTGTCGGGTATAATTGTTGTTAATTATTGTGCTATTTAAATTACTTGATAAAATTCTGTCTAGGAGTTGGTTTTTAAGCGGACCGTGTGTCCCACCACACTGTCCTAGGAATTGTGTATCTTAAGCGGAATTTTGTAGTCCCACCACACTTTCTTGGGAATTTTAGTCATTCGGGTAGGTAATAGTTCTCAAAGTGAACTAGTTATCTTTGGTGAAAATTACCCAGTTTTCACAACAATTGGTATCAGAGCAAGGTTTATTTTAGTATGCTCTGTGGTTGCGGCTTACGCTGATCTTCCACATCAGAAAAAATTTCCTTGGGCCAGTTGACATTTTGAGCTCTTGGTTTATTTTAGTATGCTCTGTGGTTGCGGCTTATGCTGATCTTCCACATCAGAAAAATTTCCTTGGGCTAGTTGGTATTCCGCATTAACAGCTATTAAATAGACTTTGTAGCAGAAATGGCAGACAACCCAAAAGAATCCACATCGAAGGTCACAGCTTCATCTTCAATTTTGGCAAGAACTACTGTGACAAATGCAAGATTTGCAGTGGAGATTTTTGATGGTACCGGTCATTTTGGCATGTGGCAAAGTGAGGTTCTGGATGCCCTTTTTCAACAGGGTCTAGACATTGCCATTGAAGAAGAGAAACCGGATGATGTTGAGGAGAAAGAATGGAAGACAATAAATAGATTGGCATGTGGTACCATTCGAACGTGTCTTTCTAGAGAGCAGAGGTATGCATTTTCTAAAGAAACTTCTGCAAGTAAATTGTGGAAGGCACTGGAGGAGAAATTCTTGAAGAAAAGCAGTCAGAACAAGCTCTATATGAAAAAGAGATTGTTCCGCTTCAATTATGTTCCTGGTACCTCTCTGAATGATCATATTACTAGCTTCAATCAGCTAGTAACTGATCTGGTGAATATGGATGTGACTTTTGAAGATGAAGATTTGGCTCTGATGTTGTTGGGATCACTTCCTCATGAATTTGAGTTTCTTGAAACTACTCTACTTCATGGGAAGGCTGTTGTGTCTCTTAGTGAAGTAACTGCTGCCTTGTATAGTTATGAATTAAGAAAGAAAGAAAAGCAAGAAAATACAAGTGCAGAAGCAGAAGCTCTTGTTGTGGATAGAGGCCGATCGCAGAGTCAGAACAAAGGAAGAAGGGGAAGGTCGAAGTCAAAGTCCAGACCAAGTAAAGATGAATGTGCCTTTTGTCGAGAAAAAGGGCATTGGAAGAAAGATTGTCCCAAGCTGAAAAATAAAGGCAAATCTGATAAGGAAAAAGCTGCTGCAAATGTTGCTGAGTGTGATGATGCAGACTCAGACCTTTCAATTGCTGCATCAACTAGCAATTCTAGTGCATGGTTGCTAGATTCTGCTTGTAGCCATCATATGACGCCCAATCGAGAATGGTTCTTTGATTTTAAAGAACTAAAGGGTGGAATTGTCTACACAGCAAATAATGCCCCTCTTGTCACATATGGAGTTGGTTCAATTCACTTGAGGAATCATGATGGATCAACCAGAATCTTAACTGGGGTTCATTATGTGCCAGATTTGATGAAGAATCTCATCTCTGTGGGAACCTTAGAGTCAAAAGGTTTCGAAGTAAGGGCGAAAGATGGGATAATGAGGATCATCTCTGGTGCACTTGTGATAATGAAGGGGATCCGAAGAAGAAACAATGTGTATTACTTTATGGGTAATACAATTGTTGGGGAAGCAGCAGCGACAGCAACTCCTACTGATGATCAGGAGTCAGAAGCAACTAGGTTATGGCATATGCGCTTGGGGCATGCTGGAGAAAAATCTTTGAAACTATTGATAGATCAAGGATTATTAAAAGGAGCTCGGGCTTGCAAAATAGATTTTTGCGAGCACTGTATCAAAGGGAAGAAAACAAGGGTGAAATTTGGAACAACAATCCATGATACTGAGGGTATTTTGGATTATGTTCACTCAGATGTGTGGGGGCCTTCCAAGACAACTTCGTTGGGAGGTAAACACTATTATGTTTCCCTTGTTGATGATTTTTCCCGGAGAGTTTGGGTATATACGATGAAGATGAAGGATGAAGTGTTGGGAATTTTCCTGAAATGGAAAAAGATGGTGGAGACTCAAACAGGCAGAAGAGTCAAACGTCTTCGTACAGACAATGGTGGAGAATTCAAAAATGATCCATTTCAAAAGGTCTGTGAAGATGAAGGTATTGTCAGACACTTCACTGTCAGAAATACACCACAACAGAATGGGGTGGCAGAGCGAATGAATCGAACTTTGCTGGAGAAAGTTCGGTGTATGTTGTCCAATGCTGGGTTGGGCAAAGAATTTTGGGCTGAGGCTTTGGTATATGCTTGTCACCTTATTAATCGTTTACCATCTACTGCTATTGGTGGTAAAACTCCATTGGAGAAATGGTCTGGAAAGCCTGCTACAGATTATAATTCCTTACATGTGTTTGGTTCCACTGCATATTACCATGTTAAGGAATCAAAGCTGGATCCAAGAGCAAAGAAGGCAATATTTATGGGGATCACCTCTGGTGTGAAAGGCTATCGTCTTTGGTGTCCAGAAACAAAGAAAGTAATCTTCAGCAGGGATGTTACCTTTGATGAATCTACCATGTTGAGAAAGGTAACTTCTGAAAATATGAAGCAAACAGATGGTACTCCCAAACAGGTGGAGATTGATGGCAACAGAATGGTCCCAGCAGATGCAGAAACTGATGATGACTCTCCTGTGGTAGAAGAAGAGTCAAATGAAGAAGAGGTTCAGACCCAAGAACCTCCACATCAACATGAATCAATTGCACAAAGGAAGGGAAAGAGAACCATTAGAAAACCTGCCCGCTATGCTGATATGGTCTCTTCTACAGCACCAATTGCAACTGATGATGTTCCTGCCACTTATAATGAAGCAGTTCAAAGTTCAGAACAAGAAAAGTGGAGGATTGCCATGAAAGAAGAAATGCAGTCCCTTCAAAAGAATCAGACATGGAAACTAGCTAGTCTTCCGAAGGGAAAGAAGGCAATTGGGTGCAAATGGGTATATGCAAAGAAAGATGGATTTCCTGACAAGGATAATGTTCGCTACAAAGCAAGATTGGTGGCTAAAGGCTACGCTCAAAAGGAGGGAGTTGATTATAATGAAGTATTTTCTCCAGTTGTAAAGCATTCCTCCATTAGAATTTTATTGGCTTTGGTGGCACAATTGGATTTGGAACTAGTTCAGATGGATGTAAAAACTGCATTTTTACATGGAGACTTGGAAGAGGAAATCTATATGTCTCAGCCAGATGGATTCAAAGTTGATGGAAAAGAAAAGATGGTGTGCAAATTGGACAAATCGCTATATGGATTGAAGCAATCTCCGAGGCAGTGGTACAAGCGATTTGACAAGTTCATGATAGGGCAGAAGTACTCAAGGAGCAAATATGATCACTGTGTGTACTTGCGCAAGCTACAAGATGGATCCTATATATATCTTCTTCTTTATGTTGATGATATGCTGATAGCTTCCAAGAGTCAGACAGAAATAGAGAAGTTAAAGACTCAATTGAATAGGGAGTTTGAAATGAAGGATCTTGGTGAAGCAAAGAAGATTCTCGGCATGGAGATATCTAGAGACAGGAAATTGGGGAGGCTTTGTTTGTCTCAGAAAGAATATCTGAGGAAGGTACTAAAACGTTTTGGCATAAATGAGAAGTCAAAACCAGTTAGTACACCACTTGCTCCTCATTTCAAGCTTAGTGCTTCCATGTCACCAAAGAATGATGCAGAACGGGAATACATGGCAAAAGTACCGTATGCAAGTGCTATTGGTAGCTTGATGTATGCAATGGTTTGTTCAAGGCCCGATATTTCACAGGCAGTTGGGGTTGTGAGCAGGTATATGCATGATCCTGGAAAGGAGCATTGGCAAGCTGTGAAATGGATTCTACGGTATATTCTAGATACCTTAGATGTTGGATTAGTATTTCAGCAGGATGATAAGGATGGTCAGTATGTAATTGGGTATTGTGACTCTGACTACGCTGGTGATTTGGACAAGCGACGATCAACTACTGGTTATGTGTTTACTTTTGCAAAAGCACCAGTCAGTTGGAAGTCCACCTTACAGTCAACAGTGGCTTTGTCTACTACAGAGGCAGAGTATATGGCAATTACAGAGGCTGTAAAGGAGGCAATTTGGCTTCAAGGGTTGCTCGGTGAACTGGGAATGGAACAAAAGCACATCAAAGTGCATTGTGACAGTCAGAGTGCTATTCATTTAGCAAAGAATCAGGTTTACCATGCAAGGACGAAGCACATCGATGTTCGATATCATTTTGTACGAGAGATTCTAGAAGAAGGTGGAGTCATAATCCAGAAGATTCCGACCACTGAGAACCCTGCTGATATGCTGACAAAAGTAGTAACTGCGGCCAAGTTTAAACATTGTTTAGACTTGGTCAATATCGTTACAAATTGAAAGATGGAGTTTGCAGACACTACTGAAAGTTGGATTTGTGAGAGAATTGTATGGGATTTTGTCAAGGTGGAGAATTGTTGTATGCCAAAATCAAGTCCCACATCTAAAGTTTTGTGGGTTTGGGAGGAGTCCTCTCCCTATAAATAAGGCTCCTCCCCTTTGGTTCTTGACATCCCAAAAATTGCCATCCTTCTTTCTTTGGTAAATTGTTTTCTTTCTCTCCTTTTGTAATATTTTTCAAATTTCTAGATGAAGTTCACATCATGATGTCAAATACAGAAAAATCTAACTACAGAGTTGTGAAGGTAAACAATAAAATTAAAGACAAGATTACAAAGTGTTTTTAGGGTAAACCTTTATTGCAAAAATTTGAATAACAAATTGCAACTGTTTGGCATCCCCACAACCATTTACATCATAGCATAGACCAGAAAACTTACCTTTACAGCAGGGATGCATCAGAATCGGCCGATTCCGTGCGGAATCGGTCGATTTAAATCGGATCGGCGTCGCGCCGATCCGATTTCGGGGCCGACTCGGTCGGCCCCGAATCGGGTCGTGAATCGGCCCGTTTCGGCCGATTCCGACCGATTTAACTCGGAATCGGAATCGGCCGATTTAAATCGGAATCGGTTTTTTACGAAATTACCAAAATACCCTAGGTATAATTTTTATTAAATTAATTAAGCATGGGTAAAATGGTAATTTGGATTTAAAAACCTAAATCACCCCCCCCCGATTCCGCCGCCGCTTCGCTCCGCCGTGCCTTGCGCCGTCGTCCCTCCGCCGTCGTCCGTC